>JAUPFR010000009.1:600000-870000 GCA_036925125.1 Oreortyx pictus
AGTGAACTAACAGGTTATTTTTTACTATTTCATATCCAGTGTTTTTATTCAATGACAGTTAAAAAAAAACTTCTACGTATTGTGCATGGCATTTTTCTGCCGCTGAATTAAAGCTTTCTGTTACCATCCTTAACAGGACCTATGGAAATAAGCAAATATTGGATGCATCTTTTTGATTATCTTCTTAATGTTTTCAGATCGTTATACTTTTATTTTCAGTCAGTTTTGTACTGCTTGTTGCTGTATAGAGAAAGACAGACTCCACAGTTGTCTAACTGTAGCCCTTATTATGGAGAAGTTGTGCCATGAGGATGTGCAGGGTACGACCAATTGAGATTATAAAGAAAATCAACCAATCATACATGTGCTTAGTAGAAAGTAACCAGGTTTTTTTAGGTTGAACAATTTTTTTTGTTTCTATGCCCTATTTTCTGAATTGAAAAGGAAAAAAATGACTGGCTTTCTCATTGATACTGTAATTTAAATGATTCTCGTAAAACACATAATCATCTTGTTCCATCTTTTTAGCATATATCTTTTGTAAAATTAGAAACCAAAGCCAAATTGTGATCATTCCAAAACATCTGTGGTTACATACCCTAAATGAGGAGATGCAGTTCTGACAATTTCATTATAGTCTGCCCTCTTATTTATGTTATCCTTCTGGAAATTCTTTTAAGTGCGTAGCTGTTTTTTGTTTGGTGGTTTGCCTTTTTTCCTGCTTTTATAGTGGAGTATATTAGCACCATATCTACCTTGTAAAAAGGCTGCTCATGCAGAGAACACAGGGACCATCTCGGTCAAAAGCAAAGATAAAGTGGACTGTCCCAGATAGAGCTGTGCAACAGGTGAAACCATTCTCTGATGCATTCCCCGCATTCCCAAATCCTCCCTCAGACCAGTACTACAGAAAGATGATGGTACCAGTTTGTGCCATATGTCTGCAACTTAGCCACCTCATCTGGCTTCCAGTGTGATCAGAGATATGGTGCTGCCTAGAGCAAGAGGGTAGAAACCCCGGCCAGGACTGCAGCAAGGGTTTGTTCTGAGTTCCTGAAAACATTGTGGGGCTGCCCCTTCATTTACTTACTTTCTTTCTGAACGGAGAGGGATGAGTGAGTGAGCACTGGCTCACAAAATTGATCTGAGGATGGGTTATTGTAATCAGTCTGTGCTGTGTTCTTTAAATAGATGGGCTGTAAAGCCAAATAATCTTACTGCTTAGATGACTGTTTTTTGGTGTTTTTTTTTTTTTTTTTTAAATCAATTCAGGGTATTTCTACTTCAGATATCATTTATGATGATTGGATGATGTGAAAAAATATTGATTTCTCAATAGGGATCTTAATGATTGAATTAAAAATAATGTACTGCTACATATTTTACTATTAACACCCTTTGCTTTGTTAATTGGTATCATGACTGTAAAGAGCACGCTTTTGGAACTCATATTTAGAAAATTTAACTTGTACTTTTAAGTTAAGTTGTTTTTGTTTTTTTTTAATACTTGACCTGTTGTAGCTCAGTCTTGAATTTCTCCTTGAATAAAATAATTTTGAAAATTACTGAATGTCAGAGTACCCCACATGTAAGTGCTTATGCTAGAATATTAATATGTGTTTCTCCTATTGAACAGGATTTACAGGCTGCCTTGGAATTGCAAACAGCGCAGAATAGCAAGCTGTCTGTATCCCTAGAGCATGAACAAATAATAAGTGACAATCTCCGCAAGGAACTTCGGATAGAATATTCCCGCTGTGAAGCATTGTTGGCCCAAGAACATAACAAAGTGTTGGAGCTACAGAAAAACTTGGATGCTGAGATAAATCATTCGTTGGAGCTCTTGAATTCTTTGAATCATGAACGTGTCTTGACAGAACAGTTGAGCATGCAAGCTAAGGAGGATGCTTCTTGCCAGCGCAGGGAGTTGTTGCTAGAGCAGGCCTTTATTCAAGAGCTCCAAGCCCAGCTGGAAGAAGAGAAATCCCAAAAGAGAGAGCTAGTTGCTGTTATTGAGAGAACACACCAGAAGGCCGTATGTTTCAAAAGGCAGCTAGAGACTGAAGTGAAGATCTGCTGTGAAGAAACACAGATGGAGAAAAATATCATTAACAAACTCGAAATGACACTAGAGTCTCTTCAGAGTCAAAAGCAAGAGGTAATCCATTCCCTGAATGCCCAGAAAGAGAAAGAGGCAAACTGAAAGCTAACTGGGAACAATTGCAGTTGCTCTTCAAAACAATGCAAGATAAAAATAAGGAAGAGTAGAGAGAGCAAAGGCAGTAGAAACAAACAATGGAGCAAGAGAAGGACTGGCAGAAAGATCAGAAGAGACTTTCAAGATTTAATTAGCTGCAAAGTGGGAATTCACACAATGGATAGTGTCCTTTAATTAAAATGTTTCCTTCCCTGTAACAAAGTATTCTGAAAAATGCCTTAAACCAGCTGCCTGCATTTTTCAAATGTAGCTGTTTTCCAGGTTGAGGTCTGTGCTAGGGATTGCACCTTGTTAGCAAATGGAGAGGACCTTGATTGTGGTTTAAACACAGTAGGGAAACAAACTAAGTTTCACCCTTGCTTCTCAGCTCCTTCATTTTCATTAGAGGAAGAGGGAGGCTTTTGTAGACTCTCTGAAGACTTGTCAGTCACGAAGTCAGGAAATAGATGGAGAAAATGCTCACTCTGAGGTTGTTAAGTGGCTTCCTGGAAACCCTGGAGGGCAATAGTATAAATCTCCCCCTATAAGTAGTTTATGGCTTAAGAAACACTGAGATATGGGTACGTTATGGATATGTTGGTGTGCTGCTTTTATATCTGGTCTGCATATCTATATATACATATTGATATGTATGTGTATGCGTATATGTACAAGTGGCAATTTATTACTACTTACTCTGTTCAAATAGCGAAACTTGGAACTGCAACACCAGAGGGATGAACAAAGAATTAAAGAGATGCAGGAAATCCTGGCAGTCTTAGAGGAAGCAAAAAGAAGTCCTCCATCTCCAAGTAGTCAAGGAGAACTGTTGTGTACTTCAAACAAAGATCAAAATGCCAGTGAGCCTGTGACAAAAGAAACTGAAAAATTCAACTTGCAGCAGCAGAAGCAACAGCTGGAGAAGATAAGACAGCGGTTGCTTTTTGTAGCTGCACATCTCATTGAGTTCACTTGCAAAACTGTAGATAGGTGAGTAGCTTAAATGCTGTTTGTAAAACAGTAGTTTTCTTTCCATACAGCTTCTGAGCCCGTGCAGATCATGGCTAAGACCTATCAGCTGAAGGAAATGGGTCATATATCACTTTCTCTGCTTTACAAGGCCTACTTGAGGTGAAACGATGATTTCATGGTGCTAGCAGACTCTGTTTAGAAGGTTGACATTCCACAGCAGCTATTCCTGTTAAAAGCGTTTATGCATGCTTGTGAACTAGGCCCGTGAAGTAACCTACTGTAAAAAGAACAACTCCAAAAAGAAAAACCTGGAGTTGGAAAGGGTTCTTTGTTAGTTTATTAACTGCAGTGATCTGCTTGGAGAGCAGTAAAAAAACCAGCTTAATCAAGACAGCTGCATGTTTGGAATGGGGGGTCCATTGAGCATGTAAGGAAAAAGTTGGTCATCAGAAATGAGTGGCCAAGCACAATAACTTTTTGTTTCTTTAGCAGCAAAGTAAAATACTAGTAAAATTTTGCTGCAGCCTGAATTTGTGTGGTAGAATTTCAGATTGGTATAAAATACGAATCTCTAAATTCTTGTTCAGCACTATTTAGAAATCACACTATTTAATAAGAATTACTGATTTGTGTGTATTCATTGTAGTTTGTGTGATAGGTAGTAAATCAGGACAGCATCAATACTTAAGAAGATATTTCAGTGGGAAGGAAGAACGTATATGTGAGATTACTACAGATCAACCAGGCACTAACAAAGTATTTCTTTTTAACAGAACAGTTAGCGACTGGCATGTATCAAATGATGAAACTGTAGCATCTTTACTGCAGACATTAAAGGAACTAAAGTCAGAGTTAATGTCTCCTCCTGCATCTCAGGTGAGGAAGATGGCATATATTTGTTCATTGTCAGGAAATTATTTTGTGTTCTTTGAGTTCTGGTACATATACAAGTTGTGGAGGTGTTGGAGGTGTTCGTATTGGGGTTGTTTTAACATTCTGAGGAAATCTGTTTGCTTGTTTGGTTTTTTTTTGCCTTGATGACCTTCAGAGATCATCAAACCCAACCACAACCAAACCGTACTGCCCTATCTTTAACAACCTACCACTAAATCATGTCCCTGAGCACCACACCCAGGTGGTTTTTAAACACATTCAGGGATGGTGACTCAACCACCTCCCTGGGGGGCCTATTTCAGTGCTTACTAACCCTTTTTGTAAAGAAGTGTTTCCTGATATCCAACCTAAACCTCCCCTGGTGCAACCTGAGGCTGTGTCCCCTTGTCCTGTCACCTGTCACCAGTGAGAAGAAACCAACCCTGCTCTCACTGCAATCATCTTTCAGGTATTTGAAGAGATCAGTAAGGTCTTTCCTCAGCTTCCTCTTCCCCACACTGAAGAACCCCAGTCACTCATCATAGGGCACGTTCTCCAAGCCTTTCACAGCCTTGTTGCCTTTCTTTGGACCTGCTCCAGCACCTCAGTGTCCTTTGTGTATTGAGGTGCCCAAAACTGAACACAGTTCTTGAGGTGGGGCATTACCAGTGCTGAGTACAGTGGGAGAATGACTTCACCGGTCCTGGTCACCACACCATTCCTGTTCCATTGGTCTTCTTGGCCGCCTGGGCACACTGCTGACTCATACTCAGCCAACTGTCCATCGGTCCACCAAAGTCCATTTCCATCAGGCAGCTTTCCAGCGTTCTTCCCCAAGCCTGTAGTGTGGCTGGGGTTGGTGTGACCAAAATGAAGGACCTGACACTTAGCTCTATCAAAAATCATACAGTTTACCTTGGCTCATCAGTCCAGTCTGTCTGGGTCCCTCTAGTGTTTTTCTACCCTTTGGCAGATCAACACTCCCTCACAACTTGATGTTGTCTGCAAACTTTGTGAGGGTACACTTGATCACCTCATCAAGATCATTGATAAAGATGTTGAATAGGAGTGCCCCAGTACCGAGCCCTGGGGGACATCACTCGTGACTGGGCACCAACTGGATTTAACTCCATTGACCACAACTCTTCGGGCCCAGCCGTGCAGCCAGTGTTTCACCCAGCAAGAGCATATGACCATCCAAATATGGACAGACAGCTTATCCATGAGGATGCTGTGGGGGACAGTGTCAGAGGCTTTACTGAAGTCCATGTAGATCACATTGACAGCCTTACCTTCATCCACTAAGTGGGTCACCTTGGCTTAGGACAAAATCAGGTATGTCAGACAGGATCTGCCATTCATGAATCCATGCTGACTGGGCCTGATCCCCTGGCTGACCTTTAATTGATCTGTGGTAGCTCTTGAGATTAACTGTTCCATAGCCTTCTCTGGCACCAGTGTGAGACTGATACGTCTGTCACTACCAGGATCATCTTTCTGGCCCTTTTTGAAGATGGGTGTCACATTTGCCAGTCTCCATTCCACCGGGACATCCCCAGTTAGCCAGAACTGTCAAAACATGATAGAGTGGCTTGGCAGCCACATCCCAACTCCCTCAGCAATCTGGCCCAATGGACTTGTGAGTGTCCAGCTCTTGGAGCAGGTCCAAAACCATCTCATCATGGATTAATCAGGACCTACTCTGTTCCCCACCCCTGTCTTTCAGTGCAAGGAGCTGTGTGCTCAGGGAATGACTAGTCTTACTATTAACGGCTGAGGCAAAGAAGGCATGAGGTACCTCAGCCTTGTTCTGAAGTCACTGTGTTCCCCCTGTGCATCTAACAAGGGGTGGGAATTCTCCCTAGCCTTCCTTATACTGTTGGTGTATTTATAGAAGTATTTATTGTCTTCATACCAAAATATTTAGTATATCTTCTTGAATGTATGTCTCTATCTTTGTTGCACTGAGTCTACTTCTGAGGCAATTTTCTTCCTAAGTATGTAAATAAGTATGTAATATGTCTGATGGTATCAGTCTGCAAAGTGTTGCTTCCTCTTCTGAATATGTCCAGACACAGTTATTTTTCAGCACATTGCCAAGCAGTTTTCAAAAAGCAAAATAGTGGTTTGTCATTTCATTAGGAAGTTTTGTCTGATAGTTGCAGTGTTACACATTTTTACACAACTTTGCAATTGTTGAAGGCTGAACTTAGGTGTACTGTTTGAAAACACATAAAAGACATAGCTTTTACATTTCATATTGTTCACCGGATTACTTTGCACTATTGTGTACATCTTTCTATAGTTAAGAGATCTTCAAATGCATTGTAGCCCTTCTGGCCTTTTTGGATTTAGCAGATTTAACAATAGTTTTGCTCTGTTAGATTCATCTTCCCTCTATTGTCTCACTGCTCAACCCACAGATTTTTACAAGATTTGTACAAGATCCCCAGAAAAAAAAAACAAAAAACAAAACAAACAAACAAAAAAAAACACCTTTGAGAAAGAGTTGTGACTATTTAAGAGACTTCTGTAGCTTCTGTTGTTGTCATGTGTTCCATAATACAAGCTTGATCTGTGAAAACTTGGCAAGGCATGATGCAAGCTCTCCCTGTGTCTAAAGGCTTAAAGAAGACAATAAACAATTTCCTTTTGTTATCTGTGAGGCCACTTAGGTGGTTGCCAAGTGGGTCATCTCCAGCCTTGAGGGAGGGGATTATAACCTTTTACAAGTAGGCATTTTTGAAGATATTTGGCTATGTCTTCCTCTCATAAAACTGTCTGTGGGGAAGCTGAGCCTCCTTATGACTCCATGTAAGTCTGACTTATTAGAGCTCTCTCTGGAACTGAGCTGTTTGTCTGACTCAGCTTACTACAGGTTATTACTCTACTGGAAAAGGAAAAAATTGAGTTCTTTTTTAATTCCCACTCTCACTTCATTAAGAAGTTTTCAGAGGAGCAGTCTAAAGACATGCTTTCATTTAGTTCAGAGTGCAATTACACCTTGATATCATTTTTTTTCTGTAGGCAAACATCCCTTTTCTCTGCCCCCTTTTCAGGCTACTCTCCAGAATTGCCTCTTGATTCAGTCACTTCTTTGCCTTTCTTTTTCCATTAAGTATGCTTAACCATGTGCTCTAGAAACAGAAGGAAATAATTTTTGTTACACTTTGGGGTTTTGTTAAGTAGAGAACTGTTAGAGAAACTAGCAAAATGCTACAGAATCGAACAGACAGTAATGTCAATTGATGCAGTAGACATCAAGCGCATTGATGCATATCAGGCAGGACTTGGACTATACATGTTACTGCCTTCATATTCAGCTTTGTAGCTTTAGATCTGCAGAAGGCCTGGGATTCCTTACTGGAATGCTTGCTGGAGAGACCAGTTCTGCTTCCTTCCAGTTCGTTTTAGGATATGTGGATTTTGTTTGAACTATTTTTAATAATAGTCACCTGATGTGTTTTTGTATACCATGTGCTTATCTCTGCCCTTGTTCTAAGAGTACTATTCTTTTTCATTCGGGTGACTGTAGTGACATAACTTTCATGTCAGTGCTTTAGTTTACCTAACTTTAGTATAAAAATCTGAATTTGCATAGGCCATCTCTGAATTAGATAATCAGCACAGGACAAGAATTTAACCTAGAAAGAAGGAAACACCTAATTTTAAAACAAGACAGAAAATTGTGGTAAGATTCTTGGAATTTTGGTGTCTTGTTGTGTTCTAAGCTCTTTTTGTGTATGCTGAGAAGTAAAAAGCCCTTGCTTTCTGAACTTGTAAAGAAAGTTGCAAAGTCAGAAGGGAGGGAGGTGAGTTACGTGCTGCAGATGTACAGACAGCATTGGAACCCATGTTTTATCTTTTCCTTTTCTGTTTTATAAAGAAACCATTGCAGGGATCTCTTTCTTTGGTAGATCTGTAGTTGGAGAATAGGGACCTGGAAGTCTGGCACAAAACTGACAAAACCGAAAGGATAAATTAACACTGCCAGCAGCAGTTCTTCATCTTGAGAAGAAGCTTCAGCATGAACTACTTAGAGGGATTGGGTACATACCAATCATTAATTGACTAAAGAGTTTTATTGCTCTTTTGTTGTTGTAAATGTTGCAAAAACTGAAAGTATCTCTTAAATGGTTCTAGTACACTGTCCTTCATTATACAAGATTTTTTCCTGGTAAAATTATGCTCTTCATAAAAGACAAATATAAATGGTAAATATTAGTGTATTAAAATATTCTTAAGAAATAACTCCTGAAAAAGTTTAAACTAATAAGTCTGTATTAAAATAAACTACAAGGAGAAATTGGAGTCAGCTGTGTTATTTGACTTGAGATGTTTGGTTGTGGAAGTAACATTCAGGAGCTGCCATGGGTCACTTGCTTCTGGTTTCTTTTTTAGATCAGATCTACAGATGATACCAGCGCTGTTCAAGAACTGGAAAGAGCTGCTTGGCAGCAAGAGAGAAGCATTCTGCAGAATGCACTGAAACAGGCAGAATCCAAACTGGCTAAAGCAACTGCTGAAACTGAAAATAAACCAGTGGTAGAAACATTCAATCCTAAGGTAAAACAATAATGATGCTTAGCAAATGTCAGTCTTGAGCTGCAGGAGTAGGAAATGCATTAGCACATCATTTAAACCAGGTGTGTGTAGCCCACTGACCACATGTGGCTGGGAACAACACATGATCAGGTCCCACAAGACCGTACACATTTAGCATTGCCATGTGACTTTTCATGCTCATTTTAATGAGTTGATTGCGTGTAGCTTGAGTGTTGACTGAGAGCAACAATGGAACGCTGTGGAAGGGGGGCACAGAGCAGGGCTCACTTCATCTCTTGCACCCGCCGTGCACTCAATCAGATAAAAATCTGCGTGAGTTACACATGACACGCACTTGTGCCACTTGGTGAGTGAAATGCATTGCCGATAGTAATACCCAATAATAATACCCGGCACCCTGGGCTGCATCAAAAGAGGGATGGCCAGCAGGGTGAGGGAAGTGCTCTGCCCTTGTGAGGCCCCAGAAAATACTCATTATGGCCTTCCAGTACTTGAAGGGAACTTGTAAGCGGGAAGGGGACCAACTTTTTACACAATCTAGTAGTGACAAGACAAAGGGGAAAGACGAGACAAAGGCTTTAAACTAAAAGAGGGGAGATACAGGTTAGGTGTTTGGAAGAAATTTTTTACTCAGAGTATGATGAGGTGCTGGAACAAGTTACCCAGGAAAGTTATGGATGCCCCATTCCTGGAAATGTTCAAGGCCCTGAGTTGGATGGGGCCCTGAGCAGCCTGATGTAGTAGTTGGCAACCCTGCCTGTGGCATGGGGGGTTGGAGCTCAATGATTCTTAAGGTCCCTTCCAACCTAAGCATTTCTATGATTCTATGAACCTAAAGGTGGCTAAGTCAGGGCAAAATGCTAAAATCATTTTATGGTTTGCAACATGAAATCAAGTCCTGCGAACAGCCAAAAGTATCAACCTTGCTTTCCATTTTGATAAAGGAATTTGAGGGTAAGTTTCAATATTGAAATAAAAATCTTTTTTTTTTTTGTACATTTGCAACTCCAATTTCAGTCGACATAAATACATTACCTGAGAATTTTTGAATTGTATGTATAGTGTTGCAATCAGACATTCAATTCAAAGAAAAATTGGTCGTGTGTCTTTACTGAACTTTGACAATACCTATCTTACCATAGGAAAATATCCATTTTACAGTCAAGCCACAGTCACTTCATCACTTTTTGGCAGTACGTACATTTGTGAACAACTCTTTTTAAGAGTGAAGCACAGAAAGAAAAAAATTTCATCAGAAATTTCTGATGAGCACCTTGAGAATTGCAGCCACTTCCACTGAACCAGACTGATGGCGTTAGTACACGAACACTAGTTTTATGCTTTTGTTGCTCTCTTTTTTTTGTTGTTTCTTTTAATAGAAAATTTAAAAACGTATAAGTTTTGTTGCTTTTACATGTTAACTATATTATATATTTTATATGCAGCCTACAACTATTCCCCTTCACTCACTGAGGCCCAGGCAAGCCCAAAGGTTGGATATCCATACTTTAAGCCTTTGGCACTTTGTTTGCTTTTAGTACCTTGCATGATGTACAGATCTACTGTGAGAACAATTACCAGCTGAAGATGATAAAAGCTCTGGATTGTTCAGTTCTTTGTGGTATCATTCTTCATCATTGCCTGAGTGATTATTGTTGCATGTAGAATAAGTAACTTAGTAATTATACTTGAATTCTCAGTTTGGCTTGAGTTCTCTTCATTGTGAATATGATAAAAACTAGCTGTTAGAGGGAAGACAGGAAGTGTGCGGCTCAATTTCTAGGGAGAGAATCATAGAATTGTTTTGTTTGAAAAGTCCTTCAAAATCACCATCAGTATGACCTACCAAGTCCATCACTAAACCATGTCCCTCAGTGCCACTTCCATACATCTCTTAACTGCCTCTAGGGATGAGGACTGTACCATTTCCCTGGGCAGCCCACCTGTCACTTAACCACCCTCACTGTGAAAGAATTCTTCCTGATGTCCAATCCAAACCTCCCCTAACACATAGACCATTTCCTCATGTCCTATAACTTGTCATCTGAGAAAAGGGGCTGATTCTCACCTCCCTGTGACTGCCATTCAGGTATGTGTAGGGAGCAATTAGATCTCCTCTCAGCCTCCTCTGGACTAAACATCCCCAGTTCCCTCAGTTGCTCCTCATATGTCTCGATTTCTAATCTTCTCACTAGCTGCATTGCTCTTCTCTACGCAGTGACTGACTTTATAGATAAACATAATTTAAGAACACTCTTTCTGTATGTCCCTCATCAGAAAAGATTCTTTATAACTTTCTCGGTGTTAAACAGAAACTTGCACTAAAAACCGTCTATCTCTTTGGAATTGCTTTTTACTTCTGAAGTGTATTTACTTCTGAAGAATATTCGAATTTCTTGTTTAAGCGTGGAATTATTAAACATCTCTTTTTTAATCTTAATTTTAAATTTTTTATCAACAGATTTGATTATAATCAAGTCAAATGGACACCCATCCCAGCATGCTTTCTAGTTAATATTTATTTAATACATTTGCTATCATTAAAGACGAAATGTGTTAGAATCTCAGGTATAACAGTTTTGTTGTCAAGCTTGCAGGAGATTTAAGTCAATCTGATACTCCAAAGTTGGGTGCTTTTCAGCTTGGAAGGGAGGTCTTGCAGCAGCAATTGTGTCAGCAGTACAGACATTTCACATAAAGACAGCACACAAACCAGTAACCGTGCCAGAATGTTTTAGCCTACGCAAAGACGCAAAGAAGCTCAGTAAAGTGGTACAAACCTTTATTTAT
The DNA here is from genome assembly GCA_036925125.1 of Oreortyx pictus. Lineage (NCBI taxonomy): Eukaryota > Metazoa > Chordata > Aves > Galliformes > Odontophoridae > Oreortyx > Oreortyx pictus. Next base: position 611,399 of record JAUPFR010000009.1, read on the forward strand.
GGTGTTCAGAGTGTAATACTCTGCATCAAAATTATACAAATAATAGAGTCAGTGCGATAAATGCTTCTTCAAAGTTTAAAAAGAAATCATAAATCATAGAATTGCTTGAGTTGGAAGGGGCCTGTAAAGGTCTATTGGTCCAACTCACCTGCAATAAGCAGGGAAACCTACAGCTAGATCAGATTGCTCAGTGCCCTGTCCAGCCTGACCACGAATGGATGTGGCATCCACCCACCTCTCTAGGCAACCCTTGCCAGTGCTTCACTACCCTCATTGTACAGTGTTTCCATAGTTGATAAGTATATCAATAATTAGAATGTTTTCTATAATATTGCAAAGCAAAATCAGTTTAGATACCCATGCGCAACTAATCTGTGTGAATCCTTCCTGGAAAGTGCAGTCAACTTTTCTAGGTTTGCTACAGCTAAATCTTCATGGCTTTTATTTTTTTTTTTCCTCCAGTTACAAAGATTATATAGAAAGTACCTAAGAGCAGAGAGCTTCAGAAAGGCTCTAGTTTATCAGAAGAAATACCTCTTGCTGCTTCTCGGTGGATTCCAAGACTGTGAACAAGCAACTCTCTCTCTAATATCACGGATGGGAATCTACCCCTCGCCTGCAGACTTGCAACTTTCTGCGTCCTGCTCCCGCCCTTTTACCAAGTTCCGATGTGCAGTCAGAGCAGTCATTGCTGTGTCAAGGTAAAAGCAAAACACTTGCTTTCTTGGACGTAGATAAAATGGGTAGCTGTATGGCTTATTCTACTGGTATATAAAGTCATATTAAGCTTTTGCTTAAACATGGCTTGTTAGCTGTAACTTCTTCGGACAAATTGCCATTTCAGCGTCAGTGCGAAATTGAATTTGTACCAAACCAAAGATTTGGAAAAGGTGACTCCGTCTCTTGAGAATTGCTCAATTGCAATTATATTTGCACATCACTGCACAACAACTGCAAGCTGTTGTCCTTTCATTTTTCTCTCATCCCTTTAGGTAGCCTCTTGTTACCATCCCATCAGAGCGAACTCCTGAGTTCAGTAGCCTGCGTTTCACTGAGCATGACTCTGTCATGCACCGTTACTTACTATGGAGTGGATTTTGATATCTGTGCTTAGGACAATACACTATCCCTTAATGTCTCTTGAGTCCATCTATTGAAAAAAAAAAAGTTTTGAATGTAATAGGTGGTTACTTATGAGCAATCTCCTTGTCTACTAAAAACTGTTAGGATGAAGTTTATGACTTTCAGGAGCTGGCACAGGATGTCTTTGGACTGCTGTGGATGCCATAGTGATAGCAGTATGAAAGTATAGAGACCTCCAAACTAACCATCTGAGGCGCCACAGCTCCCTGGAGTTTAGGGCTAGAGTGGAGGAACAGTGCCAAAACTGGCAAACATTTCCAGCACCTCTGAGTGGATACAAACCAAGGGAGTTATCTGCTGTTGCCCAGCTCGAAGCAACTGTGTCCTAAGACTGTAAAGAGGATATTGTGGTTAATCTCCAATGTCTGTTCCTCTTTTGCAATCCCCAAAAAAAAGCCATTTGAGGTACTTGGTTACTGTTTTATTTTTGTTCTTTTTTTCTTCCTATATGTATAGAATTACACAGTTATATGATCTCAAAATCTATTTCTTCAGTGTTTAGAAACTGGGGAAAACAAATAGGAGTGGGTTAAAAACAAACAACAATAATAATGAAAAGAAATAAAGGTTAATGCAGACAATCTACTGTCACCTCAGATCCTTAAGATGAGGTCTTCTTGGCACTGCAGAGAAGTGATTGGTGACATGATTATCATTGGGAAGTCGCTGGCAGTAGCTGTGCACTGCACGCTGCACTCTGCTGGCCCTGCTGGCAGCAGCAGTGCATTTAGCCTTCTGCTATTGCCTGTGGCTTATAAAAGAGCTGGAGCATTTCTGGCAGTATTTGTCTTTATCTTTCATCTTTAGCTGGTTGAGTGCATGCATTCTGAGGACTGGATCTAGCTGTCTCTCCATGATGAATTATGTCCATTCTATTAGCAGTATAACAAAAGAGGCATTCTGGGATTTTGTAATGACAGACCTCTGTCAGCTCTCAAGAATTCTTGTGAACTGTTGACTTGCTAGACCTTAAAAGAAATGTTATTTAATGTAAACCAAGTGTAAATCAGGTACTGTGGCTCTGTATCCCTTAGGGTACTGTTGTAGAACGAAGCTTTCAAAAATACAGTTTGAATTTTGGGTGAGTTTCAGGAGTTGGATTCGATGATCCTGGTGGGTCCCTTCCAACTCAGGATATTCTTTGGTTCTATGAAGTCATCATTCTAAAAACCGAAACTGAAAAAATTGTTCTCCATTCCTACAAGGATTGTTAACTTAACCAAGTAAGACATTTAATATGTTTTGTGCCTACAGAAAGTTTAATATTAAAATCTAGGGTATTTTTTTCTTGTTATTAATGATTGTACAAATTTATTCTGTTATCAAGGTTGAAGTTTTTAGTAAAAAAGTGGAACAAGCTTAACAGAAAAAATGTCCAGGGTGAAACCGTTTCTCAAAATATAGGAAGTAATACAGGTAAGCTTTTGGTCGAGTACATCTTTTGAATGATAATTCACCCATAGCCATGTTTCATTAGACGAACAAAAAATCACCATAAAACAGACATAAAAGCAAAATATTTATATGTTAGCACAGATCTATTTATCTGTTTTCTTATCATGGTTATGAGTTTAAAATATGGCACTGTAAGAAGTTAAAATTGAAAGCTTATAGAATTTGTAACTTTACAACATCAAACTTTTCCTCTTCTCTCTTGCTACTGCTCAAGCTGTGAAGCAGTTATGTTCATTAAACTTTTCTGATAATTTTTTCATACAGTTTAAGGCTACTTATAATGGAAATCAATGCCATAAGTCATTAATAAGACAAAGACAAGTACTACTGTAACAGTATTAAAATTGGTACAAACAATATAAAAAATAACTCTTAGAAGGGATGTACTTTCCTGTGTTGCCAGCAATGAAGAACAGTATTAAATTGTTCCAGACGTTTTCTGAATTTTAAGTGCTACGAATGATGGTCTGATAGAGTTCAGTAAGGGCTATGTTCCTTTGAGTTACCTATGGATATGTCTGTAAGAACTTGAACAGACATCTTCTTGTGGTACCCACTATTGCACAACTGTCATAGTATGTGTAATGTTCCAGTTGTGGCTTTCCAGTGCTAAACAAAAATCTGATGTAACAATACATTTTTCATTATTTGGTATTTGAACACACTATGTCATTTTCAGTGTTCTGGGTTGGAAATACTTCCTTTTCAAAAAAAGTAATACATTTCCTATACACTACTTATGGTGTGATTCCTCTGAAACCTCGCTAAAAAATAACGTCAGGCTGACAAAAAAGGAAATCACACCATGGATAGTGATTTAAAAGAGAACTTATCTGAGGAAGCATTTGTTATTAAAGATAACAAAACAACAAATGATCCTCCTTTTTCTGTCATTTGCCTCACGAACTAAAATACATGCATTTGTAATATACATTTTAGACCATAACCAAATATATACTGTTGCAATTCTTGCTTTTTTTTTTTTTTTTAATTTGGTTAAATGTAAAGAAGACTGTTGTAAATGATTCTCAGTGAATACTTTTAACTGTTCCATGTTCAACACAGCCTCTGGTGCCAGAACAGAAATTCTGAAACATCAGCAGCACCCAGCTGCTCATGTAAGCTCTCCCCCAACCCGGGACAGTGGCCTGTGCCACAGAAGCAACTCTGCAAGATCTGCGAGCTGCTCCCCCAGATCCTCTCCCTGGTCACACAGCAGGTCAGTCTGCAGTCTGGTTGGTGTGTAATCACTTCATCAGCCAGACTTTGCTAAAAATGAAACCACTACGTGGAAGAAGTACTCAAACAAGATGTCTGCGTCTGGTAAATGTTTCCTCTGGTTCAGGTTGCTACAGAAGAGAATGTCTCTTTTGCTTCCAGTGTGTCTGATGTTCCTGCACCATGAACGCTCACTGGTGCTCTCCAGTTCCATCTGGATATGTGAAAGTACTTCCAATGATACTATCTTTTAGCCTTCTTTGAGGGGTAGTTCTTGCTGTTTTTGCCTACTAAATTGGGATTTATTTTCAAATGTGCAGAAAGTGGGTTCCTCATCCTGCAGAACTGGCTCCATAGGACAGCGCTGCATTAATATTAGCTACCTTCAAACTTGCTGCCACAGACTGAGAGGTGGAGAACTTGTGGTATGTGTGTTCCAGTTTGTCTGTGAATTACAGCTGCTTCTGCACAGAAGTACAACCCCAGCAGATTGTTGCTGGGTTGAAAGCCACTGGTGGCATTCTGCACAGCAGTGTTAAGAAAACACCTCAGCTCAGTGCTGGACTTGGAGGAACGTGGCCTTCAGCCATCACTGACTTTCCCAGTACCTTTGAGTATTGCAGTCAGGTTGTTCCTCCTCTGTGGCTTCCACCGTATGATACAGTTTTACAGTAGTTGATGTGTGGTCCCATCAGATTGGGACACATCTGTTTTTCACCCCCTTACTATGAATTAGAAATTATCCAGAATTTTTTGTTTGTTTGTTTCGTTAAGAGAACTGAGTGTTGCAGTTGAACTCAGCAGGCAGGTAAGTACCACACAGCCGCTTGGTCAGTCCCCCCTCAGCAGGATAAGGGAAGTGGAAGAGAAAAAAATGCAAAAATCTATATATTGAGATGAGGACAGTTTAATGAGAAAGGAAAATCAAAAAAGCAAACTAACAAAAAAAAAAAAAAAAGCAAAACAAACCACAAACAAACAAGCAACAAAAAAACCCAGCAAAATAAAACAAGTAATGCACTCACTGACCAGTGCCAGTCCCTGAGCAGCAGCAGCCCCTTTGGGCAACTTCCTTCAGTTTTATAGTTTTTTCTCATGCCACATGCTACGGAATATCCCTTTGGATGGTTTAGGTTAGCTGTCCTGGTCCTGTCCCCTCCTAACTCCTTGTACTCCCTACCCCCCTCACTGGCAGGATAGTATGGGAAACGGAGAAACTGATATGTCCTTGGCTCTGTGCAGCACTGCTCAGCAACAACTAAAACATCACTCTGTTGTTAATATTATTCTCATTCTAAATGCACAACACAACACCATACCAACTGCTCTGAAGAAAATTGTCCCAGCCAAAATGGGACACCAAGTAGCAAGAAAACAGCTGTGGTGATAAAGCGTTGCTCCAAGACAACAGAAGCTCCAAAGTTTTAGTTTTTATTTTATTTTGTAACCCTGCTGGCCGATTTGGGGAGCAACAAAGTATAGCACTTCTCAGGAAGTACGGGTAGAACTCTGTTTTGCATAGAATTTAGCAAAACATTCTGGAGAATTGCAAGCATTTCCTATAAACCTATATTCTGCTCCATCCTAGCCCTCTCTCAGCGTGTGTCAGGATCTGATAGACAGAAACACTGGCAGCTTACATCTTAAGAAGTCATCTGTATTGTACGGAACAGGGAAAATATTCATAGTAGATTCTTTTTACTCCGTCCGATTGGGTTAGTGATAGCTAAAATCAGATGTGAACGTGAGAAGAATTTCCTGGCAGAGATGAACAGAAAGAAGGGATTGATAGGAACTGCATTCCTTTATACAGAAATGCAGGGAGAGGGAAAACCTTTCAAATGCAGGGTTGCAATATGTTTGCATAGAATGTATGTTTTCTAAACTATTATTAATGTAGAATAAAGCACTACAGTCACAGTATGTGATTTAAGCTTTTTCAGCCTTGTCCTTTGAAGTAGACTGTAGCCTACTACGCACTTGGATGCAGCATGCTCTTCTCCATACAAGTGGGTATATCCAGCCTTTTGCTTTTGCCTCTGACTGCAACTTTCTTAGCAGAGGAACTTCAGGTTGCTTATCAGGAATGTGAGACTCATAGGTACTCCAGCTCTTAGCAAAATATCCTTTCTTTTTGCTCCTCTGTAAACAAAGCTGCCTAGTATATGTTTATAATAATCTAGATACGTGCAAGTTTTTGGTAGTGGTGTCTATTGATATTTGAGTTTGCTTTGCACTGGATTACTGTCTGTATGAGTGTAAATTTTAGTGTGGTATGAGAAAAAAAAAAAAACAACAACAAAACTTTGTTTTCCTGTTTAAGATTGCCTCCATTCACTTCAGAAAAGTCACTTGTGCCTACTCAGGATCCTGAACGATCACTTACAGAATACATCCATCGCTTGGAGGTTATCCAGCGAAGACTAGGAGGGATGCAGCCAGGTGAGAAGAACACTGCTGCTCTCAGAGCTGTGAGCAGTCTGGGATTCTCTTTGCATGGGTCTTCCTGCATGTTGCCTGTAATACTTGGAGAATGTGAAAAGCATCTTTTTAGTGAAAGTTTTATGTTATGTGTGGGAGCAGAAAAAATCAAGTTTCTGAAACCTAACTTTGTTGTGAATTGTGCCTCAAATTAGTCTGTCGTGTCTCAGAATAAAATAAAATAAAATAAAAAAATACACCAAGAACACCCCAAGGAAACAACGATATTTTTCTCAGGCTAAAAAACATGTCAGGCTGCGGCGTCTCTTCCTCGGTGGCTCCAGCCAGCTCTACACAGTGGATGGGCCTCCTCTGGGGTCTTTGGAACATCATCCCCAAAAGTTACTTCACCCATCCCAGTTTGTTACTGAGTTTTCTGATGTGAGCTTGTGTGGGTCATCAAGTCAGAGATGATGCCATGGATGTTTTTGTCCAACTGTTATCCCTTTCATCTGCTGTTCCTGATTCCTGTGTTCTGGCTGCTTATCCTCACAATCAGTTGTTTACTTCGTAGGGCTACTTGTGGGTCACTGCAGTCATCGATCTTTAGGCGAGAAATGTTTATTTCCTCCTACCAGCTACCTTCCTTAGTTCCCCATGCACTCAGCCAAAAGCAGAACAGATTTTACTGTGCAGTTACCTGTCTGCAGCAAGGCCATGGCACTAGGGGTGTGCCACATCGATTCTTCTGTGAATTGCATATGGAATCGTACATGTTTCTTCCACTAAGCATCACCTTTGTCAGTGCTGTTTCCAAGGCAGTCTTGTATCATATAACTGTCCTGCAGCTTTTGCACTAAGATACGTAGTTTTATGTTGGTTGAGCTGAGGAAGAAAAAAACATACCTGAGTGAACCTGCAGACCTCTGTGACAGTTGCTGATGCTCTTACTGCCACTTCTTTGGTCTTTGTCATCAGCAAATAGACAGTCTCTCCGAAGATGACTGTGGGAGAGAGGGTGGGGCAGGCAAAAATGCACCAATCCAACAAAGGCATCCGTAACTGTTAGCACCGATTTCTGCGCTTGGAATAATAACTTCTAACTTCTAACAGCTAACTTCTGTTAAATGTTGGCTTTGTCAGAGTTCCTAGGAGCGTGGTGCAGCTGAACAGCAGCTCTGGGGAAAGTCCACAACACTCTTTTTCTGGCCCTCTGACTAAATACAGTTTTTTTTGTTAAGGTTTAAAGGTTAACTTTGTTTACAAATCCTAGTCTCATGTCCTTAATGTCAACAGCTACAGTGACACTTCCACGTGGAAACTAACATTTGTAGCAGCATTCTTCCTAGAAACCTTAACATCTTGACTTTTTTTTTTCCCCAAATACTGTAATTGTTTATGGCAGATACAGATAATCAGATGTTAGAACTGAAACCAGAGCTATTTCACAGAATAAGGTATTTTGTGTCAAGTGTGGAGTACTCACACACACTGGTTTTGGAACATTCACGTGACCAGAACGATGCTGTAGGGAGCTGCAGTACCGTGCAGTAACCTTCAGAACAGAGCTTAGGGTACCGTGAGTGCCTGGTTGCTGAACCCCTCAGATACAATCGCTTGCACAGCAGCAGAGTGCGCGTTGAGTCATCACTAGAGTAGTCCGGTTGAACAGAAGCAATCCATTGCTCTCTGTGTACTCTTCTGATTGAGCACTGGTCTTAACCGTGTGCATGTTTGCTTTGGCAGGGCTGTAAGCTTTCAAGTTCCTGGGTGCTCAAGAAGATGGTAATTGCTTTCAGTGTAGCTCATGTGGAGCACGCTGAGGAAATAACGTGCTGCTGACTGCATCCTGTTGCTTCATAACCGAAGCACTTTTCTAATACTCATTTGTTTTATTTAAATTTAGGACAAGTTCCAGGCCCGCCTTGCCAGAGAAACGTGAAAAAATGATGTGAATGCTTCTGAAATCTGTGCTGCAAAACCGCCAAGTTATTGGTTCCTTCTGAGTTATTCCCTGGTGAATGGAGGCACTTGTCATCTCCTGCACAACTAAATAAAAGCCAATGCTTTTGCATCAGATTTTTATGACTTTTTATTATATTCTAGTACTGTAAGAGGAAATTACTTCCCACGAAGAACAATGTTTTACATTCTCATGCAGAATTACTAGTATGTTAGCAGCTGAAGTGTGCCTATATCACTGTACTGTCAGCTGCAAAGAGTCTCTTCAGTGTTTATTTTTCTATAGTGTATAGCTGGATTCCTTGTAAAAAAAGTTATTAAAATCACATTTTATTAGTGAGTTCTTATAGTTATTTGTTTTCACCTTACTTTTTTTTTTTTTTCCTGATTATCTGGGTTTTAATATTTCTACAAGATTGTTAACTGACAGCAGCAAAGAACTCTCTCCCAAATCATCTTTAAGACACATTGCCTTCTGGGATTTCAAGGTTTGCTTTTTTGGCTTTGCAATAAATAGGACTTATTTCCCACAGTCTTGCTTGTCACATTCCATTTCAGTATCAAGCCATTCCTGGGATTCTTCTATGGCTGAGCTTGATCTAATACAACTTTTTTAAAAAGGAAAAAAAAAAACCCAAAAGGCTAACTTCTTGCAATTATGTATATCCCTCAAATCAACAGCTATGGTGATGCTCCCACATGGAAACTCTGACATTGTGCTCAGCAGGACTTTTCCCTGGAAATCTTAATGCAGTTACTATATCCATTATACATCTGACATTCCTGGAGAACACCAGGCTTACTGAATTCGTGTCAGGAGCTTCTGTGCCACTTGGAGGTGTGGCTTCGGAGCTCTGGTGCCAGCCCTTGGATAGTGTATTCCTGTGCGGAGTTGTGCTGCTGGGTTGATCCTGCCCTGACCACCTTGGTTCCTTAGCTTCTGGCTGTGTTGACTGGAACCTGCTGTGAGAAAGTGCTGTCCTGGACAAGGCAGTGCATTTCTGTTGTTTACTGGTTGGAACATTCAGTGCTGCATTCTGGGGTTACAGGAACACCACCAGCAGGGCAGGATACTGCATTTCAGGCTCGCACCTGCCGCGCTGTGAGGCAAAGCTGCCCTTGGGCAACGTGAATTGCTGATGGGTGTCATTCAGTGTTTGGATGCTGTATCCTGCAGCCCTGCCATGGGTGAAGCCCCTGCAGGCTGCCTGCTCCAGTGGCACCTGTGCATGAACAAACAATGCCCGATTTGGTGTAAAAGCTTGTAAGAGTAAGGTGGCTTGTTCAAACATCTAACCCCAATGAATTGACAGAGCAAGTTTATATAGATCCGTGAGTGTGGCAGATTCCTTTTATTCTGGTTCTGGAGCCTTTAGTCAGATCTGGTGTTTGGTCAAACTGCATACTGAATGGTACTGGTGTCCTTAATGTAGCATCATGTTGTCTTCTGCTATAAGCAATGTGCATCTCCGAACAAACTTTCGCAACTGACCCTGAATAAAATCCATATTTTCATGTTTGCCTGTGAATTGCACTTTGCATTTTTCCTTTGTATGCAAGAGGGCTGTCAGACCTCAGAACCTGGATCCACAATGGCTTGGTAATGATTTAGTTGGTCTCTGATTGACAGAGCACCACACTCTGTAAGGTAAAAAACACCATGAGCTCACGGGGAAGAGGTGCTTGTGTTAGACAGGGGCTTGGTCCCCACGTACACAGTTCTCCCTGTGCACAGTGGGCACAGGCTGGGGCTGCTGAGCAGTCACAGTTGGTGGCACTACAAATCCCAAGTAGCAGTGAGGTTTACCACCCATTTCTTTGGGCAGACACCCACCTCTGAGGGACGAAAGGCCCCTTTCTGCAGGCGTCTGCTGCTGGTTTAGCAGCATGCTCTGCTGGAAGCGGGTTGCTCCTAAGGTTTGCTTCTGTTCTTTCAAATGAGTGTAACGTCTGAGGTGTACTGGCACATCTTAACATCTGTCTGTGGTGCGTTCTGGAGATTCACTGCTCTGGAGGGGATAAACGATACGGAAAACGGTTTAAGCATTACTTCGCCGCGTACGAAAAGCTCGGTATTCTCAGCACTACGTAGGTCAGCCCCAAGGCCGTGCACAGCACAGCCCCCTCAGCAGCGCGGGGTCCTCGAGTTCAAAACGGGCACAGGCTCCTCCGCCTGTGTCGCTCGCGCCGGGCCTCGGCTGCGCAGCTCCCGTTCACCGACGGACGGCCGACCGCGACGGCTGCGGTGCCGCCATCCCCCCCCCCCACCCACACACCTCGCACGGGGCCCGTCCGCCTTTGCAGCCCGGCGCTGCCGGACGCTAGGGGGCGCTGCCCGGGCCGGGCCGGGCCCGGCGGCTGCGCGGTGCGGGCGGGCCGGAGCTCCCCTTCCTGCCGCTCCCGCCAGAGGCCGTGCTGGGCGGCGGGCCCGCGCTATGGCGGCCGAGCGGGGCGGCTGCTCGCTGGACGCGGTGCCGCTGCCGCCCGAGGTGCGCGAGAGCCTGGCGGAACTGGAGCTGGAGTTGTCAGAAGGTGAGAGCGGGAGCGGTGGCGGCCGAGCTCCGTAGCGGGGCCGTGCTGGGGCGCGGGAGCCGCTCCGGCCTCACCCCGCTCCGGCGGCTCCGGCCCCGCGCACCTCGAGGCCGCGTTCCGCGCCGCGGGGCCGTGCGTGAGTGACTGACTGAGTGAGTGAGTGAGTGAGTGAGTGCGGCCGTACGGCGCCGCGCCCTTCGTCCGCCTCCGCGCGGCGTTGTGCGGCGGTGGTTCCGCCGTCGCTCGGACGCTCCGCGCTTCCCACCCGCGGCCTGTGGGCGCGGCGCTGGGGGCAGCGGTTACTGCCCGACCGAGCCCAGCGAGGTCAGACAGCCGGAGCCCTCCGCGCTTCTGGGCGGAACTCTTCGACGTGGGGGGAAGAACGGCGCCGTGAGGGCGGTGGAGCCGCGGCTGTCGCAGCCTGTTGCTGCCCGGGGAGGCGGGGGGATTCCCCACCTGCTGCTGGTGGGGCACCCGCTGCAGCGCGGCTTTGGACGCGGGGTCTCCTGGGATCCTTCGCCGCCCCCGCGGCCTCGCGCTGCGGTGTGTCGGCGCTCCGTGGCCGCCGGAGACGCGCTGCCCGTGGGAGCGCGGCGCTCACGTGCTCGGGTGGGACGGAGCGGCGATTCCAGACCGCGGATTCGCGCTCTGTGTGCGATTGAGAACGCATTCTGGTACCCCGTTTCTGGAAGAGGTAATCGATCCTCGCGGACCGTTGGTTGCTTCCCTCTTTCGTAGGCAGGTGGGGTGGCCTCCGTGCTGCACGGAGTGTAACGGCTCCGGGGCTGCTGAAGGTGCCCGGGCCTCCTTCCTGCGGCAGGAAGGAAGGAAGGGAACTTTGGTTAAGTTGTTCTCATCTATAAATAAATCGGATAGGTGGTTAAAAATTTCCTCCTTTTTTTTTTTTTTTTTTTTGCCGCAGATCGTCGTAGCAGAACTCGGGAGAACTGAGGATCCCGTTTTTCTTAAATTCATTCTGCAGTGGAGATGTAGGGCAAATTCCCATGTGTTGTGTCAAAATTAGTCTCTCTCTGTGACCCTGTACTGCAGTTAATGTGAATCCATGAAGTATTTGTGCAGTGCTTTCTGTTCGTGTTTGATAATTTTCAAGAGCACTCCTTGTTTAGACACAGATGTTGCTCGTGGAGTTTATCCTTACATTAAAACCGCACTTGGAGAACTGCGCCTGGACACATTTTTACCTCTCTGTGGTGTGGCTTGTGCTTGGCTGTCCTCTCGTCCTTCCCAGCTCTTGGCTTTGGCTTTCTCCGTAGTGTGTTGCTACAGCCAAGTTAATTAGGGGGGGCTGTGCTGAAACTCTTAGCAAAGACTCTTTGCTATAGGGAGTTTTTTTAGATGGTTTTGTTTTTGTTTTTGTTTTTTTTTTTCCCGGTTCAGGTGTAATCCAGCTGCATTGCTGCTTGTCACATTGGAAGTTCATTTCTGGATGACCCCTGTCCAGCAGGCTGCAGGATCAGCCTAGAGACAGACCTGTATGTGCATCAAGTTTACCATCTTCATTGTAACTGTATTTTAATGCTTATTTGGGCTGTTATGCTTTCCGTCCCATAATACATTCCTCCAAAGCTTCTTCTGTGCCTGGTTAAGTTTTAGAGGAACTGGAGGAAAGCTGGCATTTTGTTTCTGGTGTGTGGATGGGGAGCTTAATGCACAGATTGCTGGGATCCCAATGGATGGTGTATGCCTGTCTGGGCAGAGGGCTTGTGGGTGAGCCTATGGACCAAGGGGGAGCTGCTGTGTCGAGCCCCTGGGACATGCAGTGCCCTTTTTCTGGTTTGTGGCTAGGAGAGGTCACAGTGTTTCAGCAGTGTGTCCCTAAGCACTGACAGTTTTGGTCAAGCCTGTGTTTCTGCTGTGTGGGTGGAGGATTTCCTTTGCTACGAGTGAGTTGAAGACAGCGTGCGCCTGGAGCTGTGGTTACAACTGCCCTGCAAACATGTCTGTCAGGAGGAAAGCTGCACCTTTGCGGTGGCAGACCTTTGTTCCCATGCCTGTCTGTCTTTATACGCAAGCAGAGGCTGCCTCTTTTAATAACCTTATCTCAGTATTCTGGGGCTGGGTTCTGGTTACAACTGGGCTTCATACTACAACAACAGGAGACTAGATTACTGGGAAAAGGGAGCTTTAAAAGCAAAACTTTCTTCTTGTGACAGAACACGAATAGACATGTTTAATAAGATGGTGGTTGGAATGAAGATTTTCCCTTCTTGGACAGTTAGTTATGATGTCTTTAACGATAGTGTTGCTCTTAACTTTGAGAAGGAATGAGCATCCTTACTTTGTATGATCTGGAGGTGGACTTTTCTTCCTTGAATCACAGAATCATAGGGGTTGGAAGGGACCTCTGGAGGTCCTCCCTCTCCATCCTCCTGCTAAAGAAGACTCCATGGAATAGGTTGCACAGGAAAGAGTACAGATAAGATGGATTCCAAAGATGGATGCTGTACAAGCTCTCTGGGCAGCCTGTTCTAGTGTTCTGACACCCTCAAAGTAAGGATGTCTTTTCTCACGTTTGTACGGATCTTCCTGTGTTCCAGACTGTGCCCACTGCTCCATGTCACGTCTGTGGGAACTGACAAAAGAGTCTGGCCCCATCCACTCAACACCCACACTTAAATATGTATAAACAGTGATAAAATTCCCCCTCGGTTTTCTCCAGGCTGGACAGACACAGCTCCCGCAGCCTGCCCAGCAGTTCCATCTGTCTTGAACTGAGGAGCCCAGAACTGGACCCGGTGCTTCAGATGTGGCCTCACCAGGGCAGAGCAGAGGGGAGAATCTCCTCCCTCACCCTACTGGCTGCACTTATTGTAAAGCACCCCAGGCTACCATTGGCCTTCCTTGCTGTCCACAAAGGCAGTGATGGTTCGTGGCCAACCTGCTGTCCTCCAGAACACCCAAGGCCTTCTCTGCAGAGCTTCTCGACAGCTGGTCAGACCGTAACCTGTACAGATGTGTACGTTTATTCCAGAAAGTGAGTTCAGACTGACCAAAGTGCCAGGCGTGTGCTGGGATTGACGCCGTTCAGCTTGTTTCCCTGGTGGGTAGGTGCCCTGCCCGTATCTGTCGTCTTAATCTAGTGCTTCCCTTTTTAATTATTTTGAATGAAAGGCTATTCCTCAGAAAGGGGCCTGGTTGTCACTTCTGTGGCAGAAATGTGTTGTTTATTATCTGAGCCTTGCTATGACTTTATTAAAACTAACTTGTGAATTGGAGTTTTACGAGAGAAAGCAATTAAAAACAATGTAAAAACTTCAAAGTTCTGTGCACTCTATTGTGTGACTGTGAAATAAAAAGAAGCTGATCTGCACAATCAGAGTAGAGTTTACTTTTTCTTTCTGCCCTCTGTTTTGGAGGGTAATTAGAAATGGTTTTAGGAACTTCCAGAGTGGAGTCTCGGGTTGTTGTTAGAGATGAGTAGCAGCCTCATTGGAAAGCCTTACGAGAGCTGCAGCATAATATGGTTGGCCACAGGGTTATGCCTGTAGCGCTCCATCCCTTTCCCTCAGATTCCCAGTTTCTCCTTCACATTTGTTGTGTACTGAATAACACTGTTGGTGTTAATCCTGCTCCCCTTGCTTTTTCTCCAACCTTCTGGGATGTGGGAGGGCGATCAAGGTGTAAGGATGCTCTCCACCAAGGCAGACACTTTGTAGCTTTTGCTGCTTCTGTTGAAAGGAATCTTATGTACCTCAGCCTCCTTGAAACGCACAGGTGTGTCAGTGGTTTACGGGCTGGTTCGGCCCGGTTCTGTGAGGATTGGGGCAGGGGACCCATGGACCCACGCCCCAGGAAAGGGAAGAGGAAACTGAAAAAGGAGAAGGGAGATGGGCCTGAAAACAAAACAGCGGCAGCGATCTGAGAAGGAAAACTAATTTGCTAAATAGGATATCAGAATGAAAAATAACACAAGGTAATACAGTGTAATTGAAATTGAAGCTAATAAATCAAATAAAATGAGCAAGAGAGAGTGGCCGAAGGCCTTACGCTAACGCTGAAGGCGAGATGGCAGCGAGCACCCACTGCTGAGTGGATCCCAAAGGAAAGAGAGCGTCCCCTGACTGCGGACAGTTTTTATCTTTCCCTCTGAGCGGAAATACATAAAAATACAAAGCAACGCAGAGTCCTCTGGGGAACGTAGTTCTCTTCTGAGACAGGTATACCAGAACTGTCAATGATCCACGGAGCTGGAGCATTAACTCTTTAACTCTTAATGCACTACACGATGTTATGGTGTGGAATACCAATACCAAAATCATAAAACCATGACAGGGTGTAAGGACATCCATCGTATTAAGTCTGTGGCTTCCAACTTAGGAGTAATGAGGATGTGCTGTAGGGCTTACAAAACAGATTAAATCTACAGTCCTATTATCTTGATCACTTTAAGGAACGGGAGCGTGATGGCAGCTTCTGCTTTAGAAGAACAGAAGGAAATTTTCTTCCAGATGTTGCAGTGTAAAAATAGCTTCCCCTTGAAATCATGCATGCATATATTATCGAACCAAAAAAATCCTTTCACAGAACCACAGAATTGTAGGGGTTGGAAGGAACCTCTAGAGGTCATCAAGTCCAACCCCCTGCCACAGCAGCTCCCTAGCCCAGGTTGCACAGGTAGGCGTCCAGGTGGGTCCTGAACGTCTCCAGAGGAGGAGACTCCACCACCTCTCTGTGCAGCTCCTGTGCTCTGTCACTGCACTGTGAAGAAGTTCCCACACACATATGTGCGGAACTTCCTGTGCTTTGGTTTGTGACCATTTCCCCTTGTCCCATCACCACACACTGCAGAGATGAGTCCAGCCTTCTTCCTTTGCCTCCTGCTCCTTAGATATTTATAGGCGTGGATCAGATCCCCTCTGAGTCTTCTTTTCTCAGGGTTGAGCAGCCCCAGGTCTCTCAGCCTTTCCTCATGAGGGAGGTGTTCCATGCCCTTCACCATCTTTGTGGCCCCCCGCTGGACTCTTTCCTGGAGATCCCGGTCTTTTTGTACCAGGGAGCCCAGAACTGGACACAGTACTCCAGATGAGGTCTCACCAGGGTAGAGTAGAGGGGGAGGATCACCTCCCTTGACCTGCTGGCCACGCTCTTTAACGCACCCCAGTACGCCATTGGCCTTCTTGGCCACCAGGGCACACTGCTGGCTCATGGTCAACCTGTCGTCCACCAGGACACCCAGGTCCCTCTCCTCAGAGCTCCTCTTCAGCAGGTCACGCCCCAACCTGTACCCGTGCATGCAACTGTTCCTCCCTAGGTGCAAGACTCTACACTTGCTCTTGTTAAACCTTACCTGGTTGCTCTCTGCCCAACTCTCCAGCCTGTCCAGGTCTCGCTGAATGGCACCACAGCCTTCAGGCATGTCAGCCATTCCTCCCAGATTTGTATCATCAGCAAACTTGCTGAGGGTGGACTCTATCCCCTCATCAAGTTCTTTGATGAAGATGTTGAACAGGACCTGACCCAGCACCAACCCGTGACGAACACTGCTAAGTGCAGGCCTCCAAGTGGACTCTGCGCCACCGATCACAACCCTCTGAGCTCTGCCAGTCAGACAGTTCTCAACCCACCTCACTGCCCACTCATCTGCTCCATGCTTCCTCAGCTTTGTTACAAGGATGTTGCAGGAGACAGTGTCAAATGCCTTGCTGAAATCAAGGTAGATTACATCCACTGCTCTCCCCACATCCACCCAGCCAGTAATAACATCATAGAAGGCCACCAGGCTGGTTGAGCACGATTTCCCTTGTGAACCCATGCTGACTACTCCTGATAACTCTCTTTCAGCTGTCTGGAGATGGCATCCAGAACAAACTGTTCCATCACCCTTACAGGGCTGGAGGTGAGGCTGACCGTCCTGTAGTTACCTGGATCCTCCTCCTTGTCCTTTTTGAAGACCAGAGTAACATTGGCTATCTTTCAGTGTTCAGGCACCTCTCCCATTCTCCAAGACCTCTCAAATATGATAGAGAGCAGTTCAGCCAACTCCCTCAGCACACGTGGATGCATCCCATCGGGGCCCATGGATTTACATACATTGATGTTGCATAGAAACTTTCAGACCATTTCCTCCCTCGCCACAGGGAAGCCTTCCATTCCCCAGACCCTCTCACTTACCCCCATGGTCCAGGAGTCCCAAGGGGGAGTTTCCACAGTGAAGACAGAAGCAAAGAAGGCATTCAGTATCTCTGCCTTCTCAGCATCCCCCATTACCAGAACAACCCCCTCATTTAGTAGAGGGCCCACATTTTCCCTAGTCTTTCTTTTACTGCTGACATACTTAATAAAGCCTCTCATTATCCTTTATCTCCTTTGCCAGATCCAGTTCCAGTTTGGTTTTGGACTTCCTTGTCTCCTCTCTGCAGGCCCTGACAACATTCCTGTATTTTTCCCAAGTGCTCAGACCCTTTTTTCACCTTTCATGGACCTTTCTCTTCCCTTTGAGTTTATGAATGAGCTCCTTGCTCATCCACATGGGACTCCTGCCACCCTTTCCCCATTTCCTACTCACAGGGACACACTGATCCTGAGCAGAGGCTGACCAGTTCTCACAAGGTCCCCTTACCTTCTAACACCCTAGCCTACAGGACAGCTCCAAGAAGGTCCCAGAAGAGATTGAAGTGGGCTCTCCTGAAGTCCAGAGTAGCAATCCTACGTTTTGCTTTGTTTCTTCTTCTCGAGATCTTTAACTCCAGCATCTCATGATCACTACATCCTAGCCTGCCCCCAACCTTCACTTGCCTAACAAGTCCATCCTTATTAGTAAGAACAAGGTCCAGTAGCACCCCACTCCTCATCAGCTCCTCCACCACCTGCATCAGAAGGTTATCTTCAACACATTGCAGGAGCCGTGTGGAGCACGTGTGCCTGACCATGTTGCGTTCACAACAGGTATCTGGGTAATTGAAGTCCCCCATAAGAATCAGCACCTGAGATCACGAGGTTACTTTCAGCTGCTTGTAGAAGGCCTTGTCAACTTCCTCCCCCCTTCGGGGGGCCTATAATACACCCGTACAGCAGTGTTCCCCACGCTAGCCTGCCCCTTCATTCTCACCCACAAGCTCTCCACTGCTACATCACCCTCCCCCAGGCAAAGTTCAGTCCGTTCTAGCTGCTCTCTCACATAAAGAGCAACTCCACCACCCTGCCTCACCATCCTGTCTTTCCTAAAAATCGTGTAGCCGTCCATGGCAGCATTCCAGTCATGCAAGCTGTCCCACCATGTCTCCGTGATTGCTATGGGATCGTGGCCTTGACCACAGGCAGACCTCTCACTCTTCCTGTTTATTTCCTGTTTTGCGTGCATTACTATACAGACACTGTAGGGAGGCAACAGAAGCAGGTATCCCTAAACGGACACAAGAAGATTTCAGGCGGGGAATTTGCAACGGGAACTCCTCTGTGAAGTCCTCTCAAGATCCTACAGGACAATCCAGAGATATTTTCCTGCAGTCTCCTACACCAACATGCCCAAGCCCTTCTCTGTCACGCTGACCTCCACCCTCTTCCCCCATCAGATCTAGCTGACAACTCTGAATTACTCACTCCACTCTAGCAAGTGATATTTTCTCCCCTTCCCCCATCATGCCTAGCTTAAAGCTCTCTCAATGAGCCCTGCCTAGGATCCACTTTCCCCTCAGAGACAGGCAAGACCCGTCTGCAGCCATCAGGCCACGTGCCGAGTAAACTGCCCCATGATCAAAGAACCCAAAGTTCTTGTGGCAGCACCAGCCTTTCAGTCACTTATTCAGAGTCTGAGTTTTTCTAGACAGTTCTGTGTCCCTCACCACCTCAGAAGGGAGAGAGGAAGACACCACTTGTGCTCCCACTCCCTCAACCAATCTCCCTAAACCCCTGAAGTCCCTTCTGACAGCTCACAGGCTTCCCAGATCAAGATGTTTGTGTGGATTTTCAGCACCAGTTTGTGAATGAGGTCAAAGAAATTCTACAATGCAGAATTCAGAGGCAAAGCTGAAATATGTGGCTGAATCATGAAAGCCTCTGAGTCGCCGTAGTATCTTCTGCCATCTTTGCTGTTTCCTTGAGTTCTTTCCTTAGCAATGCTCATCAGGACACAACATTAACTATCCTTTGTTGCAACTGTTTCCCTAAGGCATTGCTAGAAGAGACAGTATTGCTTAGCTTACCTTTCAAAGGTCAAGATGTTTCTATTTTATTATCTCTACATACAAGAAGGATTTGAATAGTCCTCACAAGGCTGGATCACAAATGGATCTTACCTCTTGTTGACCAGTATTCCTCCTGGCCTTCAACAAGAAAGGTCTGGCAAAATTCAATTCTGCCTCTCCTGCTTTTACTGGTGATCTGTGTATTCCTAAAATAGAATAGCTGATAGCTGCTGTCACCATATTACAAAGACAGATGCAAATCATTTTGTATTCTGGATTTTCTTTATTGTGGCTCAAATTTGTGAACTTTTTTCTGGATTTACCTTTTATCCTTAATTTTCTTGTTTCTTTCATTTCTAGTTATGTTTTTTTTTTTTTTTTTTTCCCGAAACTGGTTTTCCAGACAAACATCTGTATCAGAAGAAAGTTTGTGAGGTAGCATGTTCTTATTTATCCTCAAAACAAGGTTCTGTGCTAGTGAAGGACCCTCAGGCTGGTTACAGTGAACAGACTGATGAGCATGTGTGTGTACAGTCCGGCTCCTTCCTTCTCACTGTAATGCTGCAATTCTGCTGCTTCCTCCTTGCCTTGTTATCCTTTGTGTCCTGGTTTTCTGAACAACTTCTGGGGCATCCTTCTGCAAGAGCTCATTCTTTCCGTTTTGTCAGCACACAAGATCCTCAGTATTTTCATTGAGAATCTTGTTTGCCTTTTCTGCTTTCCTGCTTCTCCGAGGGGGTTGCAAGTTGTCTTGTCAGCCTTGCTTGTGAGGTTTTGAGTTGCTTGTCTTGAACAATGTGGTGACCTGGGCCACCCCTGTGGTAGCAGTTGATTGATGTGATTGTGTCACAGATGAAGAAGAACAGATGAACATTTCCTGTTGCGGAAATGAGTATTTCCTTATTCTGAGTAAAGTGGCTAGACCGAATGACATCTAGATTTCTACATGTCCCAAACATATGATGTTGGGAATAGAAGTATCTGTCACTATTGCTGACTGAGCATGAAGCTGTAGTTTCCTTCATACTTGGTTTTGGCTGATACTGATTTTATTCTGATTTATTTTATTTCTATTTTCATAGGCTATCAATTCGTAATTTTATTGGTACATGAAACTGGACATTAATCTGCAGTGAATGAGGATCTTCCCTTCTTAATGAAAGGTGTTTTTCAGCCATCTTTCGGGCAGCTTAAATTCTGTTACAACAGAAACCTTTGGGGGCTGGAAATCTTTGTGCAGAGCTCTTTGCGTGGAGTGTAGGTCTACAAAATGTAGCTCTGTGGTTATTATTCCCCTTTCCTGGTTCAGCTAGTGAAATTCTTTATTTAATAATAGGAATGTGTAGAACATCCCGCAAGAATCTGGACAACCCGGGCATAGTTTTCTGCCAGAAAGAAAAGGAGAGCTAGAACCCCATGAACAACTTTTCATAATATTGTAAATTGTCTAGATAGAAAATTCTGAGAGAAGTCTATGGGCTGCAAAATCATAGCAGGCTTATTGTGGGGAAGTCTTCTTGTGGGCTGCTTTGAGATGGCAGAGGTGGAAGAACAGAGTGCCTAATGAAAACCAGTATACAGCAGACAGCAGTACAGAATAAATAAGGTATTTTACTTTTCTAAATGGGAAGGACCAAATAAACTCTGACACACTGAGTGACTGGTGTAGTATTTACACAACTGCTGTTGAGTTGATCCTTCTCTCCAGCTGGATCAGTGTCATAGAATCACAAAATGGTTGGGTTAGAAGGGACCTTGAAGCCCAGCCATTTCCAAGCCCTTGCTGTGGGCTGCCTCCCCCCACCAGATCAAACTGCCCTGGGCCCCATCCACTCCGTCCTTAAACATCTGCAGGAATGGGGCATCCACAGCTCCCTGTGCCTGTGCTTTACCATCCTCTGAGTAAAAAAAATTACTCCCTAACATCTGACCTAAATCTCCCTTCTTTTAGTTTAAAACAGTTCCCAGCTCTTATGTCCATTCAGAGGAGAGGTTTTCAACGATTTTAAGTATCCAAAGCTTGTGCATAGGTAATAACCTGAGACTAGTTCCAGTGGTCATTGTGTGTTTTATGTGCACTAACACTTTCACTGCATCTTCCACTAGGCAAGCTCTTCCATAAGGGCTTTACTATTTATTTGTGGTTAGACTGTTGTGGTCACAGTTGTGCTACAAACAGGTGCATTTCTTCTTGATTACATTGCTTGTGGGAAAAACACATTCTTAGTTTTATTCAGTAATCAACTACTCTGTCTGCAGTCTTCAGCACTAGTGATAAGCCATGAGTTTCTTGACAACTTTTCATTAACGGGTGTTTCTAAATAATGAAGGCAAACTGACATACTTTATGCTTAACACAGAGCTGTATTTGGCTGTGTTTCAATCACATGTTTATACAGTTTGAGAAACTCAGAAAATTAAATTGAGTATTCATATATAATTTAGTTTAATATTCTGCATTAAGAAAATGTGGGCGTTTTCTTTAATAGTAAATTTTAGTGGTGAAGATTATCTCCACTGAATGTTTTCAGTGTTATCTTTTCTGTAAAAATGACATACTTCAGCTGTGTTGTGTGAGCCATTCATTTTTCCTTTTCTTGCTTTGCAATAGCTTTTTCATTACTAGTTATTGCTGAGCTGCTAAGTAGTGATTGTGATAAAATTAGAGTGACGTTAGCTAAATCGTAACAAGAGGTGGTCAATGTTTTGACAAAGCAAAGCAGAGATTGTGAATTAGTGTGAGAGAATTCCCCTTGATGACTAGTGTACTGTTGGACAGTCAGTGACTTATGCTGTGTTGATGCTACAAAATTGTCATCATGTGAACTAAATTCACATGAAAATAAAAGCACCCTTTTGTAAGGGAAATTCTGAACTCCAAGGCTTGAGAATTTAGTTTGCAGTTATTCTCACCAGAAATTAGACTTGGTAGAGTGATTGCAGTAAAAATGTTAACTACCACTGTATAAAAACTGGTGCCTAGTGTTGTCCTAGGAGAACAATTCATCTGTTCGCTGAAAAATGAAGGACTTTGTTGTGCATAACCAGTAGAAATATTTTCAGTAAAACGTGGTTCAGATTATTTTTAATAAAGGCATTTCTACAAGTGCAACACCTCACTGTTGTGATTGAAAGGGGAAAAGAAAAATTGACAGTCTACTTTCACGATATGAAATAGTTGATAGAAGAGCAACTATTACAGTTTTATGTTTAAGGCATTTTTATTAGCAATGAAATAATTCGCATTTAATAGAATGGAGCCACTGGGAGTTAAATGGTAAATGCCAGTGGGTTGTGTTTTCAGACTTAGAAAACTTATGTGTAAAGAAAATCCTACTATCAACATAAAAGGAATTGGTACTAATTCATTGAGACTCACCTATGTTTCTTGAACTGATACTGTTGTTGTTTTTTTTTCAATATAATGTTTCATTTCATTCCAGCCATATCTGAGTATTTTTAAACTGTTCATTGGAGTGCTAGTTTGTGCAGTTTCCACTTCACTGCCATGCATGTTTAAAAGAAAAGTTTTCTGTTGTGATGTTTAGAGTTACTACTAAAAAAAAAAAAAAGCTGAAGTGTTGTAAGGCAGACATCCCCCAAGAACGGTACTCAAGAAAAATAGTGCAGAGGATGGTATATTTTTGGTAGGCTTATATAGATGGTACACAGACTACTGGTAAGTAAAGAGTGGCTCACCTTTTGGATGGTCAAGGCTCACTGATGACTCCACTGGGAAGGAATCTCCAACAAGAGACCCTTCCCCAGTGGTGGTCAGCCCTTAAATGGGGTCTGGGAGAGGTGGAGCCAGACTCCACCCCTTCCAATCACACAGGTGCATTGCCTTCACCTGTGCTCCTGCAGCTGACTCAGTGCTCACCTCAGGTGATCAATCAGTGGTTCAGGCCATGATACAACAGTTCCCATACAAGTGTCTTTTGAGAAAACCAGGAGCTGCCATTATTTCAGTTATTTCTTAAATTGATTACTTTCAGAGTAGTAATTCTTTTCTTCAGTGTCTTAACTCTTGTGCACTACAAATTTTTTCTGCCCACTGTCTAGCACTTGTAGTAATTCTTGTCATTTTGTCTAATTCTCATCTGATGTAATAATGCTTTCTAAAGGCAGACCTAACAGCATGCTGTTCCTTTCTAACTGGAGATGTCAGAACAGTTGGGGATCAGTTCAAAAGATATGGTAAGTGGAGAAGGATGTTTCTTTTCTTTGGCAGTGCTTAGCCAAGATGTTTTTATTCTACTTTCTCCTTCCAGGATTAGTTCCAAAGGTGCTTTATTTTCTCTCTGAAAAATCTTAGGTGGGGAAAAAGACTCCAAGAGTACATAGGGACGTGTTTCCAGATGGACCGTAGTGACGTGTTGTATTATAAAAACCTGCAGTTTTTTTGCCATATAAAGTCCTTTGTTACCTATGGAAGGCGGAAGCTTGGGATGCACAGAAATCCATCACACCTGATGGCTATTGCATTACAAACAGTCCAGGAAGACCTCTGCATTCATTTTTTCCTTTCCCCTGCAACCAGAAGGGGGGCTGAATCCTAACTTCCCTAGGAGCTAATAGGAAGTGTGGGCTCCCTTCAGTTCTTTAGGGTTTTTCAAGGACGTTTTGGAGGTCAGGGATACTATGGGACTCTTCTTGGATAGTCTTGTATATATATGAGTTTGTTCTGAGCTTCTACAGGAAGGGAATTCACTTTTATAGTGGGTTTTTTTTTCTTCTAGATTACAGTAAAGGAAGTCACAATGGAACCTCAGAGAATATCTGCATGCAAAATAGTAACTTTGTAGTTACGCTTTTCCTGCCTAATTGCAGTGACTTGTCAGCCATCAGCAACACCCTTCCAAACCTGGATTCAGGATTTCTTGCTTTCAGTCTTTTTTCTTCTAAAATGAGGATTAAAATAATGTTGCTTTCAAGAATATTATCAACTGTAAAGACTTTAAATTTTAAAACTTTTCCAGTATCTTCCATAGTCAGTGATCTGAAATTGATTTCTAAATTTTAGTAAATCCACATCACATTTCTGAACTGCAGGAGTGTCTTTCCAGAAAACTGTGTAGAGTTTACTTCCATGCATAGCAGGGTACATAGTAAGGAAGATTGACGCATTGGAAATACTTTGCAGATTGTGGGTATCAGGAAAATTAACATTGCAAAGTTTTGGCTGAGAAACAGAATTCTTATAATGATATGCCAAGATCATTTTCAAGGGAAAGGAATTGCATTTTTAAGGACATGGAGTAGTACAAAACAGATGTTTACAAGTTAAAAAAAAAAATCTAAATGTCAGGAATACGTGTGTGAGAAAGCGGGATGCGAGCTAGTTACAACTCAGGCTTTGAGAGGCAGGAGTTCTAATGGAATAGCCAGGTTCCTGAAATCTCAGCTGTATTACCTAATGTCAATATATTCAATGCCTGAATGTTATCCATGTATCATTTTTTACCTTTCTGATGCTTACATTTTTAAGGAGAATGCTATTAGATGACTTGTGAGGATATTCCTTGGGTTGTTCTCATAGGAAATGATCTGTAGTTTTTGGAGGGACTGGAGAGCCATCTGTCTGTTGTTTTCTAGTAGAAGCTTATTACCTAAAATTACCAGATCCTGCCATAAAGAATGTAGTAACTGTTACTTGAAAAGCAGGTGAAATAATGGCTAAGATTAAGACAGTCTTCAGTGGAATTATGTAAACTTCTCAATGAAAAAAATAGAGTTAGGAGGTTTTCTGGAGTTATTTAAATATGGATGAGTTGGTGCACCTCAGTGTGTAATGGTTTTAAGGATCTCTAAATGAGCCTCTGGAAAGGCCATATTTTCCAGGAGTAAAAAATCAAAATGCTCTTGCGGGTTACTAAAGTCACAGTCAGTAAGTGGAAAGTAGCTCTGTTGGATTTTTTTTCCCCTCGTGTTGGACAAGGCTACAGAGAAAAGATTGGGGAAGTTGTGAAAAACTTGAGGAGTTTGAATGAATGTGCAAGTAAAACTTGCATTTGTACAGGACCCATAGGGAGCTTCTACGTATTAGATGAACTGGGATTCAATTGCTTTAAAATTCCACATCTGTTTATTAAATGCATCGATACTATTGATGGTCAGTCAAAGTGAAGGAGCTAATCATAGCCATTTGAAACTCTTAACTCTAAGAATACGTGTATCTTTTTGTGTTAGCTATGTAGGGGATTCTTTATTGTGATTTAATCAGTTGTCAGTAACAATAATGGCTTTGTCTTACAAATGTTTAAATGAAATCTTCAAACAATTTAAATGTCATCTGGCGTGTTAATTTAAAAATACTCATGCATTTCCTTTGCTATCTCAAAATCTTTTAAGTCTTAGGGATAACTGAGATGTAATGTTGAGTCATATCTTTGTGTGATGTAGTAACTTGTGTTGGAAAAAAAAACCAAACACATTACAGATTCATCAGTTTGAGATAGGTGAGTCCATTTCTAGCATTTATTTTGCCCCAGTCCTTTTTGGGGAGAACAGAAAGTAAACCTCAATTGTATAGCTTTGTAATGCTTTCCTGAAAATACAGTATTCAGACTTGATGGGTTATTTAAAAACTAAACAAAATACATTTTAGAAGCACTTCTGCAAAATTGATTTTTTGTAAGTTACTGAACTGTTGTGATAGAAGTAGAGTTCAGGTAGCCTGTGGAATAAGTGTAGACTGTAATCAGTACCTAAAGGTAACTCTGCCAGTTACCTCACACCCAATTTAGATTTCCTGGCTGAGTTGCTGATACAGTCCTAACTTTTCAAATGTTACTTCTAGTTTTGCAATTTAACGCATTAGATCAGTGCAAAAAGGGATTGGATTCTGCTAAATGCAGTTCTCTGATAAGGAAACAACTCAAATGAAAAACACAGTGCTTCACTTAAATTAGGCTTTGCTCACCATGTGAGTAATAAGTGCTTATTTGGTGCATAGCCAAATAGATTCTCTGGCTGATGGGATACACTGCATGTAGTCTCAGTGTTCTTTGCCTTAAGATGCTGAAATCTATGCACCAGTAGATTTGCATTATAAAATAAAGATAATGCATTCCAATTTTATTAATACAAAGGCTGGGTTTTGCACATTGTAAAATTAAAGAATGTTTTGAGTAACTAAAGTAGAAGTCAGTTACCTGCTGGAAAAGGTCCAGGTAAAATAGGCTGACCAGATCTTCATTTGATGTTTATATAATTATCAAGTGTTACATTTTGGTCGGTCCTAAATAAGGAAAAAGGTCTTTGCTTAATAACTAAAATTAATTTATCAACTAAGCTCATTGCTTCCAGATACACTGGGGTAAAATGACGGCTGTAAAACCTGATTGGACCAATTTAACGTGACAGTATCTGCTGAACAGTTGTTGGAAGATTACTAACCCCTTCTGCTGGCTCTTCTATTCACTTAGCCATGCTCGCAGCTGGATCAAGCTTTGAATTGAACTTACTGAAAACAAATTTTGCAGGAAGATGTTCCTTTCAGCAGGTGGTTATGCTGAGAGTGTATACTACAGTTTGTCTTGAGTAGTCATAATCACAGATGTAGATTTTCAAATTATTTCAGAAATGAAGGAAGTGGTCTTCAAAAAGACAAGAAGAAGTGCCAAATTGGGGCATTTTTCTAGTAGATTTGAATCGGTAGCCCAGTAAAGTTTTATTTTATTTTGCCATTTTTTGAATATTCAGCTTGCCATACAATGAAACATTCGAGTACAATCAATTTGACAACAGATATATTTTCGGAAATGTTGAATAGGTTTAATAAATGCAACATTATATTCCTCCTGCCTACTCGATGGTGATACTATTTGTGAAAGTGGATTATTGCTGCAGGGGTGCTCCTAGATTCCCTTCTACAAAATCACATTGAACCTGTTCTCATTGCTGCATTGTCAGCTGAGTGTGACTTGCTGCAAGGGAATACTTTTTAGCCTCCTTGCTGCCCTGGGCTATCAGTGAAATTCCTGGGTGTTATCTGGTCAGGTAAGACTATGGTCTTACCCAGCACAATCATAGATAAGATTCAAGTGTTCCCAGCTGCCACAACACCAAAACAGTTGCAGGAGTTCTTGGGTATATTAGGATACTGGCAATCCTTTATACCCCACTTAGCACAACTCCTAAAACCTCTGTATCGATTAACAAAAAGAGGCCAAGTATGGGATTGAGGTAGAATGGAGCAAGAGGCCTTCTAGCAGGCAAAAATAGCTGTCAAACAGGCCCAGGCACTGGTTATATTCAATCCAACCCTTCCAACCAAACTAGATGTGCATGTAACTCGAGAAGGGTTTGGCTGGGGTCTGTGCCAGTGCCAGAATTCCATTTGAACCACAACCGGGTTCTGGTCACAGATTTGGCATGGAGCAGAAGAGATACAGCATGGTTGAAAAGCAGTTATTGGCTACCTGTTCTGCACTGCAGGCGGTAGAACCGATAACTGAACTGCAGAGGTTATTGTTAAAAAGTCTTTGCCAATTCAGGGGTGGGTAAAAGATCTAACTCACATTCCGCAGACGGGGGTGGCCCAGTTACAAACAGTGGGTTGCCTACCTCAGTCAGAGAAGCCGCCTGTCATCATCTCCACTGAAGGAAGAATTGCAGAAGATACTTAGCCCAGTAACGTATCACTGTGAAATACCCGAGGAAATAACCATCACTCACCCAGAGAAGAGTCCTGTACAGGAGGGGAAATACCCTATTCCAGAAGTTGCCTGCTACACAGATGGATCCAGCAGAGGGAACCCAAGTAGGTGGTGGTGAGCTGTCACGTACTGAAACAGTATGGTTCAAAGAAGGGGATGGACAGAGTAGCCAGTGAGCTGAGCTACGAGCTGTGTGGATGGTGATAACTCAAGAGCCGGGTGATAGCACATTGACTATCTGCACGGATAGCTGGGCAGTCTACCGAGGGCTCACGCTCTGGATAGCACAGTGGGCCACTCAGGACTGGGCGATCCATGCTCGACCTATCTGGGGCAAAGATATGTGGGTTGGTACATGGAACATGGTTAGGCACAGGACTGTACGAGCGTACCGTGTTTCTGGACATCAACCCTTGCAGTCGCCAGGCAATGATGAAGCTGACACACTGGCTCAAGTTTGATGGCTACGAAATACATTTACCCTTTTGGCTGCATTGGAAATCACTGCCCGCGGGACAGAAAACCATGTGGGCAGCAGCTAAAGCATGGGGACTGCCCATATAGTTACCGGATATTGTCCAGACATGTCAGGACTGTGACGCTTGCTCACAAATGAGACCAAGACCTCTGCTGGAAACAACGGCCCGTCTTGCTAGAGGACACAGCCCTTTACAATGATGGCAGATCAATTACATCAACTCATTTGCTGCATATGTGCGAGCTGTTACATGCAGTTATGTTTCAGCAGGGGTCCCCTGCCAGTCTATCTTTCACTTCCTTTGTTTTCTGAATTATAATTGGGCAGATCTCAAAGGGGTCCATCGTAGATGGAGCTTCGAGATCTGATTTAGAGATCTCGTCCTTTGAGATATCCAGGTCCGCTACCTCAAGGACCTGAGTGTCCGCAACTGAAACACTATGTGTTTGCTTTGTCGGGGCATTTAAGCCCTGGTTTTTTTTGTTGTTAATGCACCCAGTTGCTGCTCTAATTTCTCAATACGGTCTCTTAATAGTTGGTTTTCACATCTGATGTTGTTATTCGTTACTTCCAGTTGGTGTAACACCATTACCAGGGGCCAAGCCACAGCAGATGCAGTTAGCCGGCACTCCTTTGTAATAAGTACACCCTTACCTAAACCCTGGAAATAATCCATTAAATGGGCCAGAGAAGGAATCGTCCTCGTAACCCACAGGGGTCCCCATTTTTCAACAACAGTGGCTAAGCCGTAATAGGGTGACCCCATAAGTCTTGGGATTTGACCTGGGATTCATTGGTTCTAGGGGGGGTAACATTCTCTCCCCTGTCCACTTGAAGATAATTCAAAATGAATGACATATATGTTAATTTTTATTTTTTTTTTCCAAGCCTGCCTGGCTTGCCAATTGTAGGGTGAATAATCTGAAAGACTAGTATCCACAGAAAATAAAGGAGGTGGATGGTATATTTTGTATGGCTAATCTGGGTGGTATACAGACAATGCTGATGGCTGAGACTTGCTGAGAATTCTTCAGGGGAGGGATCTCCAACAAGAGATCCTTCTCCAGTGGTGGTCAGCTCTTAAATGGGGTCTGGGAGAGGTGGAGCCAGACTGCACCCCTTCCAGGTGAGTTGCCTTCACCTGTGCTCCTGCAGCTGACTCAGTGCTCACCTCAGGTGATCAGTCAGTGGTTCAGGCCGTGATTCAGCAGTTCCCATACACATGTGAAATACCCATTGTTGGCAGAGGAAGTAGGTAATGACTTAAAGCCAGGCTGCTCAATATTCTGTAGTGAGTAGCTCTCTGATTCTTCTTGGTGTACATGTATTTATTGCAAGTGTGGATTTGCACTGAGGAATTCTGAAGCTGAAACACACAGTACAGCAGGGATAAGAAAAGTGTACTTCATTCACCTTTCTTCCTAATTTGTGAACTCTAAGTAGAGCCTCTGTCTGGCAACTGCTTTGATGTTATGGTGCTGAATTGATGGTACCTGGATGTGTCAGAATGGAATTTTCTAATGGACTTATTATTGCTTTGTCAATAGCAAAACTCCAAAGTTCAGGTCAAGATGAAGCACACTTGACAGTTAATGGCATTGTAAATTAGGTAGCTATACCATATTACTGTGTACAAAGTGCAAAGCAGTCTTCTGTTAGTGAGAAATAGCCAGAGTTACATAACTTTCTTTTGTGGGTACATGCACTACAAGTCAAGATCTTCCTGAGGTTCTAGAACTTAATGCTTGAGATATAATTGTGCTCAGAGATCTACATTACTGTATACTACTTCAGTACATGCAGGTTACTCTAGAGTAGGGCTGAAGTTTAATGAGAGTGAATAAGTTCTTGCAGCAAATGAGAAATTAATTACAGTAACATAACAACATAATGGCAGAACAACAAAGTCTTAGGCTACAGGGGATCTGCTTAGAGAAGATGGCAGAAAGCACAGAAAGATGAAAAAGAAGCTTTGGAAGGCCCATAAAGCTTCGGTACACAGGGCTCTCCAGATGAGATGCCCTCACCTCCGCTGCCAACCCTTAAGTGAGGTCTGGGAAAGGGTGGATCCTGTTTCCACCCCTTCTGGTCTCTCAGGTACATTACGTGCACTTGACCTCCCTTGGGTTGGCCCTGCCTTCCCACAAGGTGTTTAGTCACTGTTTCATGTAATGACTTTGCATTTCCGCTGCAGTTATGATGCAGGTTCTCAGTGAAGTTCTCAGTGCTCTCAGAATGTTTAAGATAAGGTTAGACAGAGTCACTGTGTGGAAGGATCAGATGTCAGTTATTTACATTTTTGGTCAATTTATCTAATGTGAGAAATTGTAATCAAGATTTTTCATCCTATGCTAACTAAGTTACCACGTTGGTCTGTAGTCCTTTCCACTGAAAATACTGGTTTAGGATAAAGGACTGGTGTTGGAATATTTTTAAGATTTTTAGATTTGAGGACATCTTGTTATAAATTTTAATCTGATTTTTCTAAAGTGGCTAAAGTTTTCAGTGCTTTTCAGAGAAAGTGTAAACGTAAGCTTAGCTTGTGCAATAGCTTAAACTGTGTGAGTTTTAGAATGAAGATGTGTTGCATGCAGGAGAAATAAAATTGTGACTTTTCACTGGCAACTGCTTACCAGAATGGACTTAAGATTACTTGACATGTTAGAAATGATTCTTTGTAGCAGCGATTTCAGTACTTGAGCTTTATGGGAGATCAAATAATGGGAAAAAGGTTTACTTAAAGCTTGTAAAAACAAAACAACGAGAAGTCCAGCGTATAAAAAGGAAATCCACTGCAGTGAGTCTCTCTGGAATTTTTTTTTTCTTTATTCAAAGTTCAGTAGTGATGGAAATATGGTTTATTATACAATTTTAGGAGAAGAATAGAATGTTAATATGGAAACTGAAAAAAACAGTTGCTATAAATGTAAAGCTTACTTAACAGACTGCTTGTTTGCAGATGGCTGTGAGAATGCTTGGTTGTTTATCAGCATGTTGTAGATTAATAATGAAACTGCTAGGAAAAAAAAAAAAAAAAAAAAAACAGTGGTAAACTACCATTTTGTCCAGGAAAAAAATGGTGGGCCATTAGCTGTCAAGGAAAGGAAAAAAAAAAAACAAACATGGTTTACAGAAGAGCGATGTTGAAGTGGATCTACTTTGAAACCAGTATTTTGTTCCAATAGGAGTATTCATTTTCAAACCTCCAAAATTCTAGTTAAGGATAAACGGTAGTTATGGATTTTTATTTTATTTTTTTTCCAAAATGCTTTAATTATCAAATGTTAACAGCCCAGACTTATCAGAGACTATATCTCTATATATCTCTCTATAACCCTTATACTTTATGACCCTTATACTTCAATTACAAGTGATGATTTACTGTTTCTATGTCCTTTATCACTGTTGATCAGTGTTAAATCACCTGATTTAAACAAATTATGACATCCAGGAGGAGAATGCATTGCAGGTAACCAAAGCTTATGAAGTATGCTAGCGGTAGGTTTGGGGGTGTTTTTTTCTTTTCTTTTCTTTTTTTTTTTCAATTTGATTTTACATTTAAGTGAAATTATTATTATTCAAATATTGAGTTATTAAAATTGAGAGAATGATTACACAGTATCATATGAGGGGATAAATATTCCACTCTGAAGGGTCTGTTGATGGTGCACCCTTTGTCTGGCGTACCTTTATGCTTGTGGGTGTGTATGTGGAGAAAACATGTCCCTAAACAAGATTTTTTTCTTTGAGAAAAATTTGCAGAAATTAAATACTTAGGACTTCTTCTTTTTCTAATATTTCTACAAATTTTGCTCTAAGGATTATATTTTTTATGTTTGATTCAGCTTCAGAGACTTTTCTGGATCACGTTTCAGGCTCACAAGGCCATTGTCTTTGGACTTTGTTGTTGGTTCTCTCTTCCACTCATTTTGATTCCACCTGTAGAAGAAATTGTTATTCACTGTTAGTCAGATTTCAGGAACATCCTCATGGTAGTTGATTTTGAGACATTAGTTTAAATTGAGCGGCATCCTTGGAGGATGTTTTCATGGTTCTGTCTGTTTTGGTATTGAGGTTAACAGGATTCCCATTGGTAAGAAGCTGACCTTGTCTCTTCACAAGCATTGTAATGCCACGGCACAAGGATGCCTTGAGTTCTGTTGTCTTGTTTGTTGAGGGAGTTTGGAGCCCAGGAGAGCACTTCCCCATTCTCTTCCTCATGAAGTACCTGTTTGTGACTGCAACTGGGAGCCTAAATTACAGCCATACTGCTCTGTTTCAGTGCCATGCTTCATTTTTTCACAAGATCTCAACAATCAGTGTTGGCTACCAAGGTGCTGTAATTGGTACACTTCTGACTTGTAAAGCTGGAAAACAAGGGATACTTGACATTACATGGGATGTATCACGTCTGACTGAAAATACAGTTCTGACTTACCACAGTGATATGCAGTTCTTAGCGATTACAGATGGTTACTGCAAAGCATGTTGGCCTTGGTGGACAGGTAGCTTTGTCATGATCCAACAGTCATCCTCTTTCCTTCTTTCCTATGTTAATATCTATCAGCAAGGGCATTCTGAAATCTGCTGATCCTATAAATGCATCTTGCGGAAAAGACAAGGTATGTTGTTATCCTAGGAGGGTGGATTATTATTTTTTTTTCTGTCTCTGCTTACTGCAATTGTCAGAGCTGTGTTTGAGAGAATATCATTTTCAAGATTTTTTATTGAGGTAGTTTAGTCAAAATTGTTACAGGTTTGATGCAGCAGTTGTTAGGTATTACTTGCCTGCATCCAGGTCAGGCCTTTGAATAGTAAGTTTCCATAAGAAATTCTCTCCTTGTTGATGCTAGGAACATTTTCTTGTCCTCTTTCTCTGAGGCTCTATCAGGAATACCTAAGTGTGCAATGCATATATATGTTATGACATAGAATCTATCAGTCTCTGCTGTTTTGGTGCTCAGATAGCTGTAGTTTTCAGAGCTTTGCCATTAGCACAGGAGATGAATCATCCATTTGTGGTTCTGTTCTCATCAGCCTTTGTATAAACTTTCGACTTCCCAGCTGTAACACTGTGTACTTGATGGTCGATTCTCATCATAGTTCTTAGAAATGCCTTGGTTATTCTGGCTTTTACAGGACAAAAACCACAGGTGTCGGAGTAATTATATAAATCTTTTTTTTTTTTTTCTTTTTTACTGTGAAGTAAGTCAAAATCGTGCAGCAATGTGACATTTCCTTTATAATTCTCCAAGTGATGTAAAATGGAATGCTAAGTTGCTTCATTTCACATATATTTGCCAAGCATGTTTAAAAGTTAGAATGTGGGGACTTCTGGAGTGGTTTTCCCACCCCAACCAGCACATCAGTACAGTGTCAATCTGTCCCTAAAGCTTTAATCTTTGTCTGGATTCATTTTCTATCACAATTTCAAGTATATCAGGTTTTCCAAGCTGAGAGCTGACAGCTCAGCCCGGCTGGTTTGCTGAGGCTGAGAAATGTCAGATTGCTTTTGTGTCATTTGATAACTAGTGCTAAATGACAGCATCTGTGGCCCTGGTGTACCAGATGTGGCTCAGAGTCCATTTCTGGAAGGAATGATGGATTACAAAGAAACCAGAATGCTGGGTTAATTCCACTGTGGAGGTGGGAGCTATGGTCCAGGAGGATTCACCCAGAGAGGAACAAAGAAGTCCTTGGTACACCTATCTGACCTGCTGGTCAGGGCTGCAAAAATCTGCAGAGATGCTTTAGACTCTTCCTAACCTGATTCAAGGAAGATGCTTGGATTCAACATTTCTTTTTTTTTTTTTTCCGGTAACATTATTGAATTTGCAAAAGTTTTAGATTCTAAATTAAATGAGACTTTCTTTTCAGTACTGTCATTTGTGCTGCTGCTTCTACAACATATCTCTTCGGCTGGATGATTCTTCACAAGTAGTCCATCTGTGGGAGTTTGATTTAAAGATTAAGTCTTTATGGAGTGGTGAAAATTGCTGTCCTCGCTGAAGTTACAGTATGGCGAATTCGCACAGCATTTGTCACTTAGAGAATTTGCTGAGGGGCTGCTTTAGTTGTCCGAATTACTGCTGCTTTAAGATGAACTGTTCTTCCTTCTTGTGCTGCTTGTCCTTTTTTCCCACCAACATGGAAAATGAGATTTTTTTTATATATATCCTCTTTATTTAACTGTAGAAATGATTTATTTAAAGAGCATACAGTGTCATTTTAATCAGCTGTACCCGGTCACATTTAGTTTGTGTGTCATATTTTTTTATAATTTTATAATGAGATGTAGAAACATAAATATGTATTTGATATTACGTATTTCTTCTCTTACAATCTTTTCTACTTAGCAGAAATGATAGTCAAAGCATTTCTGCCTCGTGTACAGAGTTTGCTATGAAACATTAACACAGGTTTCTGAGTGAAAATTGATGCATTTTGTTTGGTTGTTATTTGAAATGTCTGCAGAGATCAAAGCATTCTTGGATTTACCTTTGGTGTTTTTTTTTTTGGAGCAGTAACTTCAGTCTCTCATGGACTGGTTTTTGCACAGTGTCGAACGATATGTGTTCACATAATAGCTGGTAGAATGGAGTGACTTTGTTTCTGCTCTCAGTGTGTGCTGGTGTAGGAGGAGGGAGGATGTTGAGGATATGCGTTAGAGCACATAATGCTGGGGACAATATTGAAAACCAAACAAACTTGTGTTTTAAAGCAAATACCTGAGGAATGTTTGAAATACAGAGTAAGATTTTTTTTTTTTTTCTGCATGATATCCAAGAATGAAGGAGTTCTCAGTTCTTCATGCCTTCATTGAAATGTGAATTCTGAGAGTTGGAAGTGGTTTTAACCTTGTTTGCGATCATTTTTTGTGTCTATGATGAAATCTAAAAAATTGGTGAAGCTCATTAGCTTAAAAATGAAAAGATCTTGTTAAGCTTGCAGCTAGTTTTACATGAAGGCTTTTTGTTCTGTTGGTAGAATTACAGAAGCACCAGATTCTGAAAGGCCTCAAACTTATCTGAGGTTTATGTGGAAATCTTCCTTGTATTCTACTCCATACCATATCATGTTCTAACATTGCATCTGTCAAAATAGTTGAATGGCTCAATACCAGACTATAACTGTGAATGTAAACAGACGATAGTAGCCATTTAATGTTCCCTAGAATTTGAAAGAAGAGTGAGAAGAAATCTAGGACTTCCAGAGGCCTTCCCAGGGATTCCAGAGCCCGTTTGCGCAGGCCTTGATGAAGTATCTGGTGCAACAGAAGCTCACAGTCAGATTAGTTGTCCTTGCTGGTTTACATTACACTGTAAATCTGTGGGGCTGCTTGCTGTGTCATGGAGCATACCTCTAGAATCAGGTTTAGCATAGGTGCTACAGATAAAGCAACTCTTTCCCCGTTACGTATCTGTAAAGTTTAAGACGCTTCTACTCATTTGTGAGTAGGTGTGTGGCTGTGAATTGCTTCTCTGACATGGGGGTTTTGATTACTACTCTGACTTACTCAAAGCTAATGAGCATCTTTACAGCTATTATGAAAATGAGAGTGATTATTTCAGTACTGTTCCACACTATATGAATTTATTTTTGTTTCTTTAGGAGATATCACTCAGAAAGGCTATGAGAAGAAAAGAGCAAAGCTGTTGGCACGGTACATACCACTAATTCAAGGTAAGAGAGTGCCTCATGTTAAATCTATGATAACTGCTCCTTAAATATTAGAGTAGATGAGTCTAATAATATGTTTGATTGGCATAGCATCTAACTGGTAGTGAAACATGGCTATTTTTGTGGAACAAGAAAGAAATGTCAGATATTTTTGGTTACTTTATATGCAGTGTTAAATGGTAACTTGATGTCTTTTAAGTAATTTCCTTTAGTATGAGAACTGCATCTAAGACATTACAATAACTTCAGTAACAAGTAATGTTATTCCTGAATACAAATCGGCTAGTTCCATTCAGAGACAGCACTAATCATCATTCCTACTCTATCATATGCTTTTACTACCAGTTTCTCCCTTCTCTCCTAGTTCCTTCAAAATACTGTCTTTATTATAAACTATTACATATTTCATCTGATTATTACCAAACTCTAAATTCAGTGGCCAAAAAGCTAAAGGAGCTATAATAACCCTCGTCCAGTTCTACCATAGCTTTGGAGATTGATACTACTATGAGAGAAAATAAAAAGAGAAACAAGTTTAAGTGGAACTGACAATGAGAAGCTCTACATAAATGAGAAAAAAGTTAGTAGGTATTGCTTTAGAATGTTACTCTCTCAGAGGAGAGAAAAGAGGCAGTAATCCTGTTACTTGGGTCATGGTTTAGTTCTGCTTTACAGGAGTTCCTGATCAGAAAAAGAAGTAGGCATCCCTGGCTGTTTTTGTACCAGTTGTTGAACTAGTTGATAGTTTCTCTTCATCTTATATTCTTGAAATAGTGACCTGTGTAGTTCATAGCAACACAGACAAAAGTTTTATTCCCTTACTGGGCTCAGGAAAAATGGAGTCCATTAACTGTTCATGTCTTTTATGTTCTCTGCTTGTCTTTATATAATTTTTCTAGGGGTTTGTTTGTTTGTTTGTTTGTTTTTTGTTTTTATGTTGTTGATTTCCACAAGTTAGCAGGGGGCAGTCTCTAGTCATCTAGTCTTTATTTTAAAAAATAAATTTTGATTTTGATTGGATCATCTGTTTCAAACTGAATACATTCAGGAGTGTCTCACTGACGTAACTTCATATAATCCTGGACGATAATTTGAAGAAAGCATGTCCCACATAGGTTGCATTAGAATCCATCTGTCTCCTGGTTTTTCTGTCATTGTGTATTAGGCTTTAGGATTTTTCTCAACTAAAAAACAGAATAGTGTAACTTGAATCTTAAAATGTAGGGCAGCATAGAGAGTGTCGCTTCTCTGTCCCCTTAGACTTTTTACTGCTTGAAACTATTTTTGTTTTTCATAGTCATCTTGTGCAGAGGTTCAAAATTAGCTGATCAGATCTTTTGCCCTACTTGCCTGACACCATGATTTCTAAGTTATCTGAGTACCTGATTTGTCTGCTGCTTCTGCCTAGCTTTACATTAAGATGGCAGAAATCTGGGTTTCATATGCTAAAAACAGAGTGGATAAGCTGTCTGCCTGCGAGCGCAAAGAACAGTACTTCAGCAAAAACTTGGCTTACAACCCTTTTTCAGTTTCCTGACATATGTTCCATTAACCTAGTTCTACCTCAGAATTTTGTTAATTGACACGGCTTCAGAATGGTTCAGATGATGTGTAGGAGTCTCAGTAGCTTTGAGCCTGGAGTAATTTTTTTTTTTTAATCATTAACAATTTTATCACAGAATTTTAGGATTTTTTTTTAGTAATTTTCTTTGCTCAGTAGTTTCTGTAGTAGAATTAGGTTTCCCATTGTCCACTACATTTTTTCCAGCTGAAAGGTATCAGTGTTTTAGATTTGAAGAGGTCTTAGTCTGTCATTTGACTGCTCCAGCACTAATAATTCACGTCTTCCTAAATTTGATTTGGTCATAATTTCTTTTCCAGTTATGTGTGCTGTCTTCTTTTCTCTGGAAGGATGCTGTAAGGGATGGTATCGAAGGCCTTTCTAAAATTCAGAAAAACTATATCTGCCACATTCCCTTCATTCCCTGATCAGGTGTCCATCCTGTAGTAGGAGGTCAAACTACAAAAAGACTTTCCCTTTATGAACCCATGTTTCACATTCTGAGATACAACCCACACACTGGAATATAAAGTGATCCTAAAAAGAAACACTTCAACAAACCAAAAGTCATTTGAAATACAACAGAAAAATGTCACTGAACGTTGGCTACACAGGAAAATATCTAGAAGAAAGCACAGAATTTGCTCCCTGTTAGGACAGCATGCTCAGAGATGCAAGGTGACCAAGTTTCACTGAAAACCTGGCTCATTTTAGAATGTAATTTTTTGATCTTTTTACACCTATACATCCCAAATGCGTTTTGCAAGGTGTCTGGTGTCATTCATCATTCTGAAGCTTTGCACAGCAGCATACCAAGTCGCTTATTAATTTAAGCACTTCCTCACAACTTTATATGAATTTGGGGTGGCAGAGATCTGACTAAGTCAGACTGCTGTTGAGGTTTGCTATTAGTAAACACTTGCAGAGTACAAAAATAAAATATTTGGTTGGATCAGTGAAACATAATACATTATAATCAGTATTTCTATATAACTAGGTACTTTTATGCCTTTTACATGAAATCTAATATTGCCACTCACTCTTCATAACTGTAGGCTTAAACGTGCTTTTGATAGCAGATAACTTCAACCTCTTAAGCTGTAATTACTATAGAGGGTTAAAAAATGTGTTTTCAGGACATGGACTATTACTAGTGATTACTGAATATGAAATAAATAATACTTCACTGTACTCATCCGTGCTGTGTTGGTAACTGTAGATTTATTTTCATTGGTTACCATACCATTACACTAGAATTCTGCCACTTGTAATCATTTCAAAGCTTGTTTACTCTAAAGGGGAGATAAAATACCACCCTCAGAGGTTCTGAGAGACCAGTCAGTCATTTGAAGGTAGTATCATAGAATGGCCTGGGTTGAAAGGGACCATAATGGTCATCTAGTTTCAACCCCCCTGCCATGTGCAGGGCTGCCAACCACTAGAGCAGGCTTTTTTCCCTTTCATTAAATATGAATTATTGTGGAACTATCCTTTGCTGCTGTGCTGATTTCTTATTTGCCAACCAGGCATGAAAGCCATTGTGGTTTTTTTGTGGTTTTTGTTGTTGTTGTTGTTTGTTTGTTTGTTTTTCTGTTTTTGGTTTTTGTTTAATTCTTGGCTAATATCACTGTTCCAAGAACTGTCTGTCCCTCTGATCTCTTGTTATGCTGTCCCCTTGCCTTTCTCCTTCTTTTCTCAAGATAGAAGCTTTTTAGCCGTGACCTTGAATAAAATGTCTCCTCCAAGTTTCTGGTGAGAAAGTAATCTTCAGGTAAACAATCTGTCAGATTCATATTTAAAGACAGTAATATGTCAGTCCTGTTAAGACTGAAAAGGTTATGTGCTGTATCTTACTGTTTTACTCATCCTGACAGGCAGAATGAGTTTTGTGGTCCAGAAAAATTTTGGAGAAAGATCTTTGCCTGAAAAGACTGTTCTCTTATCCCCAGCTTCTCTAAACATGCAGGCTTATCTAATGAAGATATAATTTCTTTATTAATCTTGCTTTATGAGTATTCCTGAGTTGTTTAAGTTGTGGTGTTAATTGTGATGCAGTTTTCTTAACTGGTCAAGAATTCGACAGAAGTCATTCTACTTACATAACCTGAAGGTGAAATTTTGAATAAATTACAACTTCATTAGGAAGCATTGCTGGCAAACCAAGGCATTTTTGCTTTGCTTTTTTAGGAAAATGTTTCTCTGAACTGTCTTCTGTTGCAGATTTTGGTGGCATTTACTTGTGAAATGAACTTTCTTGTTTCATAGGCATAGAATCATAGAATGGTTTGGGTTGGAAGGGACCTTTAGGATCATGTAGTTCCAGCCTCTCTGATACAGGCAGGGACACTTCTCTATAAACCAGGTTGCTCAAAACGCCATCCAGCCTGGCCTTGAATGCTTCCAGGGAGGGGACATTCACAACCTCACTGTGCAACCTGTTCCAGTGTCTCACCACCCTCACAGAAAAGAATGTCTTCCTGTTACCTAGTCTAAATTTTCCCTCATCCTATCACTAGCTTCCCTGTCCCAGAACTGGACATGATACTCCAGGTGGAGTCTGACAAGAGCAGATTAGAGGGCAGAATCATGTCTCTCAACCTGCTGGTCATACTTCTCTTGATGCAACCCAGGATATGGTTGGCCTGGGCTGCAAGTGCACATAGCCAGTTCCTGTTGAATCTTTCATCAGTCTGCACTGCCAAATCCTTCTCATCAGGGCTGCTTTCAAGCTGTTCTCTGCCTGACCTGTATCTGCGCTTGAGATTGCCCCAACCCAGGTGCAGGACCTTCCACTTGGGCTTGTTGAACTTCATAAGGTT
This sequence comes from Oreortyx pictus, assembly GCA_036925125.1. Taxonomy (NCBI): domain Eukaryota; kingdom Metazoa; phylum Chordata; class Aves; order Galliformes; family Odontophoridae; genus Oreortyx; species Oreortyx pictus. The sequence continues at coordinate 651,472 of JAUPFR010000009.1, forward strand.
GGTGTGGATCCACCTCTTAAGTCTGTCTAGGTCCCTCTGGTGAGCGTTCCTTCCCTCTAGCATGTCAGCTGCACTGCTGAGATTGGTATCATCTGCAGACTTGCTGAGGGTGCACTCAGTCGCACTGTCCATCCCACCTACAAAGATGTTAAGTAATACCAGCCCCAACCCCCCTCCTCAGTCCCTGAGGAGCACTACTCACCACCAGTCTCTACTTGGGTGTTGAGTCACTGGCCACAACTCTCTTAGTGTGACCATCCAGCCAATTCCTTATCCAGCAATCAATCCAGTCATCAAATCGATTTTTCTACAACTTAGCAACCAGATGTCATGCAGAACGGTGTCCAGTGCTTTGCACAAGTCCAGGTAAATGATGTCAGTTGTGCTTCCTTTATCCTCTGATGCTGTAAGTCCATCATAAAAGGCCACCAAGTTTGTCAGGTGTGACTTGTCCTTGGTTATCCATGTTGGTTACCACCAACCACCCCATCTTTATTTTCTGTGTGCCTTAGTAGGGGTTTCAGGAGGATCCATGATCTTGCCAGGCACAGAGGTGAGACTGACTGGCCTGTAGTTCCCTGGATCTTGTTTTTCCTTTTCCAATCAGTGAGAACTTCACCGGACTGCCATGACCTTTCCTATGTGATGGATAATGGCTTGGCAACTTCATCTGCCAGTTCCCTCTGAACCAATGGGTGAATCTTGTTGGATTACATGAACTTGTGCACCTTCAGGTTCTTCTGATGGTCTCAAACCCCATCTTCACTGACAGCAAGCACATCTACCTTCTCCAGGTTCTTACTGTTTCTGCAACAAGGGCAGTGTGGCTAGAGCCATTCCTGGTGAAGACTGGGGCAAAGAAGTCATTGAACACCTCAGCTTTCTCTGTATCCCTCGTGACCAGGTCTCCAGTTTCCTTCCAGGGAGGGCCCACATCCATTCTGACCTTCTTTTTATCGCTGAAATATCTGTAGAATTTCTTCTTGTTCCCTTTTATGTCCCTGGCTAGATGTAATTCTGTCTGAGTTTTAGCTTTTCTAACCTGATCCCTGGTCGCTCAGACAACTTCTTTGTAGTCCTCCCAAGTAACGTGTTCCTGCTTCCACTCCCTGTAGACTTTCTTTCTGAGCATAACTAAGCCCGGGAGCTCCCTGTTGATCCACAGAGGCCTCCTGGCATTCTTGCCTGCCTTCCTTTTTCTCAGGGTGCACTGCCTCTTGACTTGGAGGGAATGGTTCTTGAATACCAGATCTTCTTTCCCAGGCTTTCCCCATGTCACCCTGACAAGCAGTTCCCTGAAGAGTTCAAAGTCTGCTCTCCTGAAATCCAGAGTAGGAAGCTTGTTGTGCACCCTTGTTGACCCCCTGAGGATTTTGACCTCTACCATTTTGTGGTTGTTACAGCCAAGGCTGCCTTTGAGCTTCATATTACTCACCAGCCTTTCCTGGTTAGTGAGGACAAGGTCCAGCATAGCACCTTCTCTTGTGAATTCCTATACTACTTGGAAGAGGAAGTTATCATCAGCACATTCCAGGAACCTCTTCCATTTCTGGTGTACTGCTGTGTTGTCCCTCCATCAGATATTGGTGTGGTTGAAGTCCCCCCCATGAGGACCATGTTTTATGAATGTGAACCAGCTCCTATGTGTTCATAGAAGGCCTCATCCATTTGCTCTTCCTGATCAGGTCATCTGTAGCAGAGACCCACTATGATGTCTCCTTCCCTTTAGCCCTAACCCTTAAGCTCTCTGTCAGAATCACTGAATCACATCAGTGTCCAGAGGCAAAAAAAAAACCCACATGAATTCTTTCAAACCTCCAGTATTTGGTATCAGTTGCAATTAGAATCATGAGCAGCCATGGAATTTCAGTATATGCTGCATTCCACTGATTTTTCTCAGACATATCAGCATGATCTCCAGTTCTCATTGTTACTATTGCTTTGGCCTTCTGTGATGGAATGGTGGCATCAGTGGACAAAGGAAGAGCAACTAATGTCATCTACTTGGATTCATGCAAGGCCTGTGACATGCTACTGCACTGCATCCTTATCTCTAAATTTGAGGAAGCTGGATTTGAAGGCTGGACTATTCAATGAATAAATAATTGGTTGGAAGGCTGTAGCCAGATTGTCATCTCCAGTGGCACTGTGTCCCAGTGGAGGCCAGTCTGGAGTGGAGCCTCCCAGTAGTCTGTCTTGGGACCAGGGCTCTGCAAGATCTTTATCAATGATATTGACAGTGGGATTAAGCATACCCTCATCAAGTTTGCTGATGACACCAAGCTGAGTGTCGCAGTTGACCCAATAGAAGGGAAGGACACCATCCAGAGAGCTGAACACATGAGAATCTAATGAGGTTCAAGAAGACAATGTGTTGCACTTGGATTAGGGAAATCTCAGATATTTGTATGGACTGACAGAAGTACTCATTGAGAACAGCTCTGTGGAAAGGAATGTTCTGAGCAAAAAAGATGAATGTGAGCCAGCAGTGTGCTCTTGAAGCTGAGAAGGACAGCAGTATCCTGGGTTATGTCAACAGAAGTGGCAGAAGGGAGAGGGAGGAGATTGTCCCACTCTACCCTGGCCCTTGTGAGGCCCCATCTGGAGTTACTGTGTCCAGCTCTGGGGCTCCCAGTACAGGAGGAATGTGCAGCTGTTGGAATGGGTCTAGAAGAGGATCGTGAAGATGGCAGAGGGCTGTAGAACCATGAAGATGGTCAGAGGGCTGTAGCACTTCTCCTGTGAAGAAAGGTTGAAGGAGCTGAGCTTGTTCAGCCTGAAGAAGAGAAAGCTGCAAGGAGACCTCATTGTGGCCTTCCAGTACCTGAAGGAAGCTTGCAGGCAGGAAGGGGACCAACTTTTACATGATCTGATAGTGATAGAACAAGTGGCATAGTGGTGAGAGAAAGAGGATTTTAGGTTAGACGTCAGGAAGAAATTTCGTACTCAGCAGTGAGGAAATGGAACAAGGTTGCTCAGAGAGCTTGTGGATGAACCATTCCTGGAAGTGTCCAAGGACGGGTTGGATGGGATACTGGGCAGCCCCCTATGACAGGGCAGGGGTTGAACTAGGTGATCTTTAAGGTCGCTTCCAATGTAAGCCATACTATGATACAATTCTTTCTTCAGCAGAATACAGCAGGCACACTTGTACCACCTGAGAATCTACCTTCTGGAAGTCATGGATAAGAGGGAGTGTTCAAAGATAACAGTAAAACTGTAGTCAATCAAGTGTGTATGTTAGGTGGAATCCTGTAAAGGAATCAACATCAGATTTACTTTAAATTATTCGGTCTTTAGGACACAATGGTAGGTTTTTATCTCCCTACTCAATGTGTCCATCAGGGAGGCAATATTGGGTATGGCTGCAAGAATGGTGAGCATGATCTTATTTAATTCTCTGTAATCCACTGTCACTCTCCACTTTCTTACTGTCCCTATAGGTGGAATTATACAGACTTCTAAAAGCTCATTTTCATCTTTCAATCCTTACTCAGAGGAATGATATACATTAATAGTTAGTAGCAGCCATGCTGCAGTAGATGACACTATTATTCTTTCCTCTGTTGTTAGAGAAAGTTTGGTCTAATTTAGTCAAGAATTCTGTCGTCTTGGAAGGGGATTTAATAATGGGACTGTTGTCACTTATGGGTCTCCGTTCTTTAATAAACTGTGCAGCACTCAGCCATAGGGAACCCAGATCATTCAGTGGTATCAGCTAAGCCAGCTTTTCATATATGCTCTAATCTGAGACGAAAGCATACCAAGGTATCTTTTACTTCTGTTATTTATGCTGTTTTATATTTAAGTTGGAAAAGGAGTTTATTTACTGAAATGCATAATTAAGGTGAAATAGTTTTAAAGGGAACGAGTTGATTGTCTTTTATTAAATCATGTGATTTTTCTTTTTTTCCCAATAAGTACAAGTGTTCATAGATATATGTGGAGCATTTTGAGGCCTAGAAAGGAGTGCTATTCAGTGTCCTTTACCTGTAAATATATTTCCAAGAGCTAATTGCTAGTGTCAACTTCTTGAGGAGCGAAGGCTTTATAAAAGCAGTTGGAAAATTTTAAGAAAAACAAGTATAATTAGTGATAGTAGGCCAGTAATAAAATTAAATTTTACCATCAAAGTTGTTGTTGATGTTGTATTTTGTTGTTGTTGTTGGTTGTTTTTTGTTTGTTTGTTTGTTTGTTTTTTGTCGTCGTGGGTTTTTTGTTTGTTTGTTCTTAAGGAGCAAAAGTTAAGTACCAGTGGATGCACAAGAATTGTTTAATAGTTTTTACATGCCTGTATTTATTTGCCTTTTCTGCTTGTCTACTACTTCCCAACTATTACTAGTTCAAATAAAATACGCTATTATACTGCACAAATTCTGATATGATTTGCTTTGCAGTTTTCCTAAGTTCTGGATTTCCCACTTAGTGCCTTTTAGGGCCATTGAAAACCTCAAAATATTAACATGAGCATTACTTTTTTTTTCCTCTAGTTATTCTTGAAAACAAATGAAATATTTTGGCAACAAGACCTAATCAAAGAGATGAAGGGGGGGACTTATGTGCAGTGAGACTGGAGCAAGAGTTTATTTCTGTGTAAAACAGATTATTTAAGTTGGATGGCTGCCCCAAAGAATGGTATTGCAAAACTCCTTAAAATGTTTGCAGAAGGGTGTGGTAATGGCAAGTATGGATTGGTTGCATGTATTAGCTTAGCTGTTGAGAGGTTTGACAAAGGGCTTTTCATAAGCAAGCCTCTAGATAAAAGTGCAAGCCAACTTTTCTGGTCTTTTCAGAAATTTCCCAGTTGCTTAAACCTAGTGTTACTATCAGTGTCCTGACCAATTCTTTGGGTATTGACTGAGCAGCAAAACCAACCATAAAATCCAGGGTCCATTCTGTTTGATGTGTTCTGCTAAACAGGAGATTGGTGTTAGCTGTTAGCCAAGGGTCTTATTACAGTGCTGCATCACACTTTCTCTGTTAGTGTGTTTCTGCCATAATTCACCCTGAAGAAGCTGAGATGCAAGCTTGGAATGGGAAACAGCCCCCCTTGTGGGTGTTGCTGGCTCTCACCTGTAGTAGAAGACCCTCTTCTCCATCACTGTATAGGCATACTATAGGAGCATAAAAGCTACAGCAAAAGAAATCTGGAGAAGGCTGGTGGTGGGGAAAAGAACAGTAGAAAGACCAAGGCGTCTCACTGAAAGGGAAAACACAACTCCATTATAAAGAAAAACCCTATTGTGCTTGAATGGGAGGGAGTGATCATAAGACATTTGAAAGTGATACCACAAAAGTAAAAAGAAAGTTGCCATCTAACTTGTAAGACAAGGCCAGGGAATTGTCTGCCACAGGCATTAGTTTTATTTCTGTTTGTAGATGCTCTGTTACTTGCTGTGCCATTGCCGCTTCTCCTTGTAACCTACTTTTCTTTGTCACTCTGATATTGCTAAACAGCCCATAAAATTGGATTAAAAGTTTCAAGACCACAGTTAGAAACTGAGAGAGAGACCACCAGAACCCTTAGGTGTACTGAGTCAGTATGTTCTGGTTCTTCTTTCACCTTCCTCCCTGTGTTGGCTATTAAAGGTGCCCAGAAGGAGATATTCTGCAGTCACGATAAAACTTTTTGATCTTCTCTCAAAGGAACTGGAGAGCAGAAATGGTTTATTGAGGAATAACATCCTTCACTGATACTACCTAGTGCAGCATTATCATAGGACAGTGTCTGCATAATTCTGGTGTTGAACACGTGCTGTCATATGTCATGAAAAGAGCAGAGGGATCACTTCCCTTTTGAAGGAGAAGGGAGGCTTCAAGGTTGAGTTTCTCCAGTAGTATGGGCTGGTATTGAAAAATGCATAATGGCATTCTGTCGTGTGTAGGCACTTCTACTACTTCCCACAACTCTTAGAAATCTTCCGTATGTCCCTCTTGACTTCAATACAACAGACTGGTTCCACTTTGATTTGGATGGAATCTTAAGTTCAAAAATCTAAATTATAAATTTAATTCTCTCCTTTCTCTATGTCCTTATTCTTTTGAAAGCTCTGGTTTCAATTAACTGGAAGAGTTTTTTTGTTTGTTTGTTTGTTTGTTTTTATTATTTATTACATGTTTTTCTCTGGCACGTGTTCTCCATCTCATGATGTAATTCCTTGTCTTTTACCAGAAGTGATTTCTTCAGCTTCCTTTCTAAACAGCTCAAGGGGTAGATCCATAACCTCTGTTCTGCCTTTCCTATGTTTTGCAAGACCATGTTCAGGTAACATAGTAAGAACTTCTACCTTGACAACCATCTGGCACATCATTGTACTTGCTGCCGGAAACCTTGACAGTCGGTTCACAGTAGAAACTTCTCAAACAATAGGCTTTTTTCAGTGGAGGAATATGAGTTCAAAAGGATTTGTCTATCTTAAGGAGCAGACACATTTATGGAATTCTTTGTTAGTATGCTGCCTTCTTGCATGACATGTTTTTTCCTCTGTTGGGACTGCTAATGTGGAAATAGGATTTCTTTGTGATATCCCTGAATTACCTTGTGGAACTTCCTTTTTCTACAAAAGCCAGTTATTTGGATGTATCAGTGAACCTTGTCTCCCTGAGGTTCCCTTTTATTTTGGTGAGCTGGATCTAAGGACTGAGGCCCACTGGCCAGCTGACCTATGCATGTTCATGTGCCTAGTGCCTGGAGGCAATGTAGTCATTGTGTATGCCTTTACTGGCAAGGCAGTTTATTCGCTTTTGCATGGCTTTTTATTTTTTTATTTTTTTTGCATTTTGGCTGGCTGTCTTCTAAATCTCTTCTAAAAGCTGCACTTTAGGATTTCCTGAAGAAATGGGTTTGCTGGAGAAGCGGACCTTTGTTAAGATTTGAATGATTTATATTGATGAAAAAAATGATTCTTCCAGTGTTTAACTACAAGATTAGAAGACTGTGGTTTCGGCTAATGGCTATGTGAAGTCCTGAAAACAAAGGGTGTATTTCTCACATGCTAAGAGTTTTGACAACTTGATCAATATGATGAGTAAATTTTCTGTTAGCTGTGCTGAGTAATAAAGGCATGTTATGTTAAGACACGAATTTAGGACTCTGCAGGAATTTGATCTTTTTCAAATTTCTGAAAAAATGTTTCTGCTGCTCTCTAGCAAGGATACAGGCCCTTCCTACATAACTAAGACACGTTTATTGATTTATTACATCTTCATGGGTATTTCAGCCTAGTAATTCCATTACAATGAGTTAAGTTTCACAAACCTTACAACAATTTGTTCTGTAGTTTCTTGGAATATGGAATTTACTCTGGGGCTTTGGAGTCTATAACAGTAATATTGTAGTTAATTTTTAGGAAAAAAAAAAAGTGCAGTTATTTTTCTTGTTGTTCCTGAATTAAAACTACTACTTTATTACAAGTGGAACAGCTATGATCAGAAAATATCCGAATCTTAATAAACTCATTTGGTTTGATCTTTATACAGTTAGCTTAAATGGAATATATGAGAACTAAATGCGATTAGGTTGGCTTATTGTAGAAGCTGTTTTTAGCTTGACTGCTAATAATTTCTGAAAATACCAAGAGATTGTTATTCATCTGCCTTTCTAATTAACTGATACTAGCATTACAGGAGGAAACCTTTGTGATCAAATTTAGTATGTTGTTTTGGGAGTATAAATTTGGAAATTGTGCTGTTAGGTTGACTTTTTTTGTAGTATATTTTCACGAAAAAAAAATCTCACTGTCAGTGTAGCTCAAGTTGTCTGGGTACGGCAAATGTTTTGAGCTTGCTGCTAGCAGAGGAAATGAACTCAGTAAAAAGTCGGGAGAAATCCTCAAGCAGGTGGTTGTCAAGCAGTCTGAACTTAGTAGTCAGGTCTGAGCAATTCATCTTTTCCCATTGTCCATTTGGTAATTAGTGGATAATTACCACCTAGGATGGCAAAGACCACCTAGGTCTGGTGGGGACTGAGAGGTTGGCCTGGAGCTGTTTCCCACCCTTGTTTTGTTTTCAGCCTTGTTGTACACCTTTTCCTTTCTTTCAGTGCTTTGAAACTGTTCGTCACCTTTTGTTCCCTTCTTGCTTGTTGAGCCAGTTCAACAACTGTAAAAGGATTTAGTAACATTCAAAAAACCTAAAGTTTATGCTTCAGCTTCCCTTCCCCTGTTCTTTAACTTGATCTGCCATATTGTGCAGACGGTAGCATGATACACTCAGCAGAGATGCATGGAAAACCAAAATTAGTGATCTGTTACCTTGCTGTTTTAACTGCTGTGACTTTAGTTTTTAGTTGACCTTTACAACTTGAAAAATAATACTTTTGAAATCTTCATGTATTTCATAAATTAACTTAGTTTAAATCTAAAATAATATGAATTACTGTTTTGAGAGATGAAGTTCAGAATCAGACTTTGTAGAAAGTTAATTAAATGTTTAATAGCAATTTCAAATAAGAGTTTGTTGAGATGTTGTTGAAAAGTCTTCAAAAAAAATGCTGAGTTTGATGTTGAGACATCATATGTGATGCAAATGAAATCAAGGAAATGATAGGGCAGCTGCTCTGCCAGGTGGGTTGCCCATGAAATTACTCTAGCAATAAAAAGCACATGCTTTTTGCTATATCTAATGTTAAAAAAATGAGTTTTTTGTTTGATGTATTTTCTTTACTCAAATGTCAGTCTGTGCTGGGTGAAGCTAGAGTATGTTGTTTCTGTTAAACTTTTGGAATACTTGAATTTTTTCTCGCTCCCAGTTTGTGTATGATTGAACAGCACAAGCTTTCACGTTACACGGTCACAAATTTATGCCAGTAAAATGCAGCTCATTTTTCTTAAGGTGAAATCTGTATGCACATGATACACAAATTTTTTACTTTCAAACTTGAGTCTTCTCTCTTCAATGCAGCATACTGTGGTTAAATGTCTACTTTTTTTTATGTGTGCAGACATGCCATACTAGTTATGGGGCTAAGGAGCAAAGGCTTGTTTGTAGCTGTACTAGTGTACATACAAAATACTTTACAGAACATTTACCTTTAGCATTAGTAAAATGCCAGTCTAAAAAAATCAGTATGACTGCTGGACTTGAAGAATTATTTGGACAATACTCTCAGACATACAGTTTAATTTTAGACAGTCTTGTATGGAGGTGGGAGTTGGACTCTGATCCTTAGGGATCCCTTCCAACTCTGAATACTCTATGATTCTATGAACGTTAAGCACAGAAGCTGTTCCATCAGAGCCATCTTTGGGTTGATGTTTATGACTGCCCTGGGTAGCCTGTCCTGAACATCAAGCTTCAGGTTGTTGAGCCTGAGCAGTAATTTGGATGAGTCTCTTCTAATCCTCGTTTTCTATGGTTCTGCAAAGATGTGTGTACTCTGACTGTAATTGTGGAAATACTGCTTTGACATTTCAGAATATGACTTTCCTACTGATAAGAACATCAGAGAAAGTGGGGAAAATAAAAGCAGACTCCAGTTGCTATTCATTACTTTGTGACTGCAGGTGAGATCATTTCTACATTGTGCTGAGAATCTATTCAAACATGAAAAGCAGCACTTGACCCTGGAGAGCTCACAAACTGAGGCTGTGTACCCTGAATGAGAGCTATTGTATGATAACTTGTTTTTGAAATTTTTATCTCTGTGTATCTAACTCCAGATGTGCTTAGCTGGGCATCTTCCCTAACAATGCTAGCAAAGTGTCCTTGTACTAGACAATGTTCAGTGCTGTTGCAGTAAAACAATTTTTGTTTGTACAGAATTACTAGAACTGTCATTAGTAGCTTTGACTCTTCAGTGTTAGTGGATGGACAGATATAATTCTGATTCAAATATTAACAGTTTTCCATTTGATTGGACCAAGTGTTCACCTAGCAGCCTCTTTCAGATGGCTTTTCAATTTTGCTGGTTTTAGCTAAGTTAAAAATGGACAAACTACAGTAATAGTGGATTGTGTTTCATTAATGCATGCTTCTCAAAATGTAGTATTTGTAAAGATCTTCAGTGTAAACAGAGGGAGGTGACTTAATTATACAGCTGCTTTTGCTGAAGACTAAGGTAGTGATTTGCAGAATATATTAACAAGTTCACCAGGCTTGTGAAGCAGGATTTTTCTGGCATGTGATTGTAGAGTCTGATAGTTAGACACAGCATCTTACTGTTTTTATAAAATGCTGTTTTTCACAGTTCATATTATGAAAAAGGGAAGAAACCCCTGAGATTAAGCTGAAGGACTGACCTGATTTCCTACAGTGCCACTAATTTTCTACATCATCATAATTTAAAAAGAACTTCTGAGGTTTATTGGTCATTTTGTCACATTTCAACTGCCCTAATGCTGATCCACCTGTAATGCCCTGTACAGCATTCAAGGAAAAGGAACTTCAGGTTTTGGAGTTTATAAGCATTTGTGCATTCTCTTGTGCTCATCTGGGATACCTTCTCATCCTCACTTCACCATCACCACTTCTGGCACAGCCAAATAGCAGAGCTCAAGTTGCACGTAACTCAGAAGCATTGCATGGGCTGTCATCTGCTGTTTGATTATTCCAGTTAGCTCATCTTTCTGTCTGGAGCCTCCTAGTTTAGCTAGTACATTCGAGGACTGAATACTTGTGCCAGATGTGGTGGTGTCATTGACCACAGATTACTGTGGGCAGCTTTACTGGGCGTAGCAGATTGTAGACTGGGAGATGGCCTTGGTTGTAGTCTTAGGGGTTCTGACTTCGAGGCTGAACAGTTGCTTGCTTACACGTATGCAGTACACACTGCTGCAGAAGTGTGAAACTTTATTCGTTTTGTCAGTGCTTTGGTGGATGTGGAGAGGACTGTTCCACTCCTCCTGTGTGGAGGAGCTGTAGGAATGTGAGAGAGCCAGGAACTCTGAGTGTGATTTGAGCTTCTTCTTCCACTAACAATTAGTAATGCTCTCCTGAAAAAAATAAAAATAAAAAATAAAAGATTCCCCTCTTTTATTGCCTACTTCACAACACGAGAATCATAAGATCAACCACAACCAATCTGATGCTTTGCACATTGTTGAATAGAGTCCTCCTTGTGTATTTGCTGGATTTTTTTGGAAGTACTGTAAACAGAGAGAAATCCACTTTAGCTTGTTCCTCCCTGTAGTCTTTTCCACTGCCTCGGTTATCACATTATCCTCTTGTATCTGTTCTTCTCTTGGCCCAGGCTTTGAGGAGGTGACTTGCTTTAATCTTTTTCATGAAATACAAAGTTATTTGCTGTTTCTAAATCAACAAATCTTACTGGATTCTTGACTTATGGCTTTGTAAAACTTCTGTTTGCATAAAATGTAAAATGCATTTCTCAAGTATTTTGACCACTCTTCAAGTATCAGATAAGTTGAATCCATTCAGTTTGTAGATTAAATTGCATTTTCTTTTATGAACAAAATTCTGTGGAAGTGTTTAAGGGAGCATTAGCTCGCTCTGTAAACTTTTTTGTTGTTTGTAATGGATGAAGCATCATGTTCTTACTCAGCTCTTCAGTCAGCTGTTCTCCTTTGGGAACACTTGGGTTTCTTTACTGGTCTGACAAGGCAGGTCTCAGTTGTGCCTCCTGGGCCTGCCACATGCTCGGATTGAAATCTGCATGTGTTACACGAGACATGTGCTTTTATCACTTGGTGAGTGAAATGCGGTGATTGCTGATACTGATGTTTCAGCTTACCTATGTTTGTGTACCTGTGAAGGCATGTGGGTTTTGTTATTAAACAGTCATATTGGTTTCTTTATTTAGTTATTTATCTTGGGCTCATGCTGTTTCATAAAATAATTTGATAAGTTAACATGTTCACTGCAGAAGAAATATCCAGAATGCCCATGTGGTGCTGACAAATGTTGTGATCTTCAACAATTCAGAAAGCTAAAAAAAATAATAATAATTTGCTATAGATTTGCAATACATATATTTCATTACTGTTTCTGCTGTTCAGACCACATGGGGGAAATACGGAAGTACTAAGCAGTGTTCAAAATAACATTTAGATTATGGCAAACTCAAGTTATGGCTAATAATGTTATGCATTTTAATATTTTGTCTAAACACAGTCCTGTAAAGAGTGAAAAAATGCACAGCTATGCTTTCTGCTTGACAAAGTAGGTTTGAAAGTAGGTTTCAAGATTCCTGAAAGCATGGTCAGTTTTTTGGTATATTTTTGACTCTGTTTTCAGTCAACATAAATACATTGCCTACAGATTTTCACATGGAATATGTAAGGTTGTAGTCAGATATTCACCTCAAAGAAAAGTCTGATCATGTCTCCTTACTACACTTCTACAAGATCTGTCTTACCGGAAAAAGTATCTGTCACTTCACTATCATGTCTTATTTATGCCATTGCTTTTTGGCAGTATGTACATTTGTGAATGACTGTGTTCAAGGGCAAAGCATAGGAAGAGTAACATTTCTTTAAAAATCTCTGATGGACACCTTGAGATCTCACTAGGAATTGTAACTACTGCCATTGAACTAGGCTGATGTGTTAGTTTTACAGAAACAAATATCCCACTAGTTAGGTGTTTTTTGTTGCTCTCATTTTTTTTCTAACAAAAAAAAAAACATAAATACATAAAAGAAGTTTTATTACTTTTATACATTAACTCAGTAATTGTAGAGTTCTTGTAAAATGTGATTCTTCCTAGTATCATTCAATTTAATGGCTGTAGATTAAAGAGATGTGGATTCCTAAATATTACTTAGCTGTCTTATTTTTAGATTTGAAAGGAATTTGACAGAATGATTCAAGTATTATTTGAAAGGTAGAGCATTACAGTTGTGTAATTTCAGCATCTCCAAGTCTGACATGTAATTGTAACTGTATTTGAAATGTTTCTCTTATTGTCTGATGTTAAGCTGTGGGTGGATAGGTTCCCTTTCCCTCTTCTCCATGACCATTTCCTCCACCATCCAAATGGATCTGAGGTACACAACACTTACTGGTGAATGATTGTACACTGTAAGGAGCAAAGCTATTTTTCTGTTCCAAAGCAATTTTTATATTCTGGGTAAAATGGTAATCACATCAAATTTGGTTTTATTTTAAGAATTCAAAATGCAAGTGGACGGTTCTATTATTAAAGGTATGGACTTGGGCTCCAGTTGGTTTTGTAAGTAGGTGTCAAGGGTGGTAGTAGACTTTAAGCATGAGAAGCAGATGTTTTATCTGAGAACCTGGTTTGTATTGAAGTCACATTCTTATTTCAGGTGTGGATCCATCCCTGCAAGCAGAGAACAGAGTCCCAGGCACTTCACAAGCTACTGCTGTTGTGTCTAAACAGCAGAAATTACATTCCACCAACTCGAGGGATGAGCGCTTCCGATCTGGTAGGTAGAAGATGAGTAGCTAAAACGTTGGGTGTCTTAACAGAAAAGAATTACCAGTACGGTATGCCTAATAAGGAAGTTGGAAGTATTTTGGAAGAAAGGGCGAGCTAATAAATATTTTTAAAGTAGCTTTGTGGAAGAGGAAGAAATTGTAGCCACGCTTTGTGACTTCTTTATTACTGTGAATGTATGCCACACTTAGCAATTTTCTCGTTTGCAGGTTTGGTTTCTGATCTCTAGAATAGTTACTTAAACATTCAGAAGATGATAGCATGAGGACTTGTTTTGTTTTGTTTTTGTTTGTGCTGCTTCTTAAAGGAAGGTTGTAGGATTATTGTATTTACTGCAGCTCACTTTCAATTTCCTTGTTTAAAACAACTGCACAAAAAAAGGAAATTTCACAATGGATATTTTACATTAATTTTAAATGGACACCCCTGTGACTAACCTGTTTTGGAAACTTCCATGAAAATACTGTTATCACCATCACATCCTGTATGCATTGTTGCTTTTCAGGTGGTCAGAATACACCGTTTCCCTGTGAAATCCCTTGTCACAATAGTGAGAAAAAGCAGGTGTTTGGAAGCTTTTCTCTGATAAATACATTTGAACTTATAACGAAGTTCTGCTTGCCGTGATCATTATTTATCTTAGCTTTGGAGATAGAAAGTGCGAGTTATGACACGTACTGTGTATCTTTAATATGCTGTTGTTCTTGGGTCACCTTGCTTTGTCACTGGTGGTCACTGGAGCATATCAGGTCATATTTCCATTGTTGGCATTTAAAAAAACTTGCATCAGAAAGGGAGTTGATATATCTGCATGGATTCTTTATAATAACTGAAAGGCAATGTAAATATTCTGAAATTAAAGATTCCTCAGAAAGACTTGAGGAGTGTTTCTATGAAGTGTGACTGTGGCAGTTGGATTTATTCAGCCTGGGGAAGAGGCATGAGGGAGACGTCGTTGTGGCCTTCCTGTACTTAAAGAGGGCTTAAAAAAAGTATGGAGACCAACTTTTTACATGGTCTGACAACGTTAGAAGGGGTTACCGCTTTCAACTAAAAGATGGGAGATTAGGTATTAGGAGGAACTTCTTTACTCTGAGGGTGATGAGGCCCTGGCACTGCTGCCCAGAGCTGTGGGTGCCCTATCACTGGAAACACTGAAGGCCAGATTGGATAGGTAGGGCCCTAAGGAGCCTCAGCAGGTGGGGCAGGGGACTATTCCACAGCAGGGGTTGGAACTGGATAAGCTTTTAAGGTTCCTTCTAACGTATGCCATTTTATGCATCTGTGATTATGTTCTTTAAACATAAAAAAAATCGCCATGTATCAAATTTACTGGGGGCATTCTTTTATCTGTCTCCGTAGGTCTCTTTCAACCCAAGCTGTTCCATAATTCTAAATTCATCACTCTTAAAGTAATGCCTCCTATTTATTTTCATGGTAACTATAAAGGATACAAAGAGCACAGTAGCACTGTTTGATAGAGCAAATTCTCAGCTCCAAAATACTATTTTTCATCGTAGTTAGCACCATTAGCTATTCATTTCTGCTAGTGATGAACAAGAACTTGCATGCTGTGCTTGTAGAAATCTGCAGCAGCAGAGGTAACTGTTGTCACTGCTGAAATGCAGCATCCACTCCTAGCTGTGCTCACATCCACTCTGTGGTCTCTGTAAATGTTCAGCAAGTGTTGATGAATGTCAACAGGTACATTTTTTTTTTTTCTATGTGGGGAAACTGCCCCTCTGCTGCCATCTGCCACACAGCAACAAAATATAACAGAATATTGGAGGGAAGGTTCAACCTCTGCTGCCATACCACCACCATCTGTCTCTGACATTGTGGACCATCATCATAAAATAGGAGGCATTACTTTCAGAGCAACACTCATGTTTATATTGTTGGCTGTACAAGGAAGCTCCTGAATTTCAGAGAAGGTTGCATAGTATCAAAGTTAACAACAGGAGATATTTGACTTATGCAAAAATTAGTCATGTATATTTATGTTTGCATTTTATATGTACTTTCTATGTCATTTTACTGCTGAATATGTACTAAGAAAGTAGACGTAGTGATTGAACTGCAGCCATGATTTCTAAGTTACTTTGTGAACAAGTAGCTTTCAGGTAAATTACAAGGTGAGACATGAACCTGGTGCAAAGTAATTGATTTAGGTAGCTGTTGATAATGTTAAACTAACAGTAATTAAATTCTCAAGAAGAGCACAATTGTAACAGAGAATACTTGGGAACTATTAGCCAAGAATGCTTGGAGGAACCATAGTGATATGTTGCACACACTGCTACTTTTCTTGTCTTGCAGTTTCAGATTTGTTTGTGCCAAGGATACTTTAAAGAAATCAAAAAGCAAGCAAACAACCCTGCTGGATCACTGGTGTTGTTTTGGGGAAATTTCGTGTAGGACTCTTTAGCCTTTCAATGCAGGATGTAGCAGTAGTTGGTTATTAAACAAGATGGCCTAGGTAATTGCTTATTAGTAGATTTGGCTTTTAAATATTCGTCTATCAGTGCTACTTCTCAGTGTTTCCTCTTTTCCTAGAATTGAAGTTTCTATGGTATTGCTGATTTAAATTTATTTAAAGGGAGTAACTCTGAAACACCTCTCTTGATCTCACTGGTCTAGAGTGAAGCCCATATTTTTGCATTCTGTTAACATTTTTTTTTCTGAACAATTATGAGCGATCCTATTAATGAGCAGCTATTTGAGATAAACCCTGATGGGTGGCTTTTTAGGTTTTCTTCACTTCAAAGTTTAAACTCCTGGGCAAAAAAAAAAGTTCTTGTAACATACGTAATTGGATTTCTTCTTCCCTTTTGTGATGTATGGCAAGATTTAGTGTGCTCAGGCGATGTCCATACCAAATAGTGAACCATTTGCTTGATTTGATTAATGTTTAGCTTGCACCTATCCAAACAAATGCAAGTAGAGATGCCAGTAGACTAGATTGTTTTCACTTTTTCCTGTAACTTTTAACCAAAGAAATTGTTCAGGTTTACTGAATTAGTGGTTATCTTTTGTATTTAAATGAAAAGATAAACTAAAAGGAAAACACAAGGATTAAAAAAAAAAAAGTATCTGATTCTAACTCTAACAGATGTTGAATCATATAGTTGATAATAATCTTCAAATGCTTTACATCACTGCTGATGCTGTTTTCCATGGCTATTCCAGCTGTGAGATTTATGCATATATAGCGTATGAATAGGAACGTTGACAACACATCTCCAAAAATACTAGATACTGCTTAAATAGCTTCGCTCTGTTCTCCCAGATCTTTGGCATAAAGAGTCACTGTTCTGCTTCACAAAGCCATCTCAGTTTATCGTAGAGGTTCTAACTGTGCTGAATGTATGTTCTGCAAAAAGGTGTTGTCCACTAGCAGCAGCAGCCTGAAATGTTATTTTCTAAGTTTCACTTTGTTGGCACAAATTAAAGCTACTTGTCTCTCACAACATCTAGGCAATAATTTTGGCCACTACTGCTTCTTCTCTCAATTGTATGCCTTGTTTGTTCTTTGCACTTGTGGGAAGAATATCTTATTTCCTTATGGCCTTCCAGCTTTCTCTTTCCATCTTTCTTTCCTTTCCTTGCATGTTAACAGTTTTACTATGTCCTTGCAAGAGTAACAGTTGAGAGCGGAATGCAGTTCTTGCATGCTGACAACCTTGCTTTCCCTTTACCCTACAATTCAGAAGACACTTTAATCCAGTGTATTGCAGTTCCTGCTGTTTTTCCTCCTGTGAGGATGTACAATTTCTATGAAGACTCCAATTCCTCTCTTCTCTTCAGACTTTCTGCTGCCTGGTTTTGGCTGTAAACCTAGATGAGTTAGCTGGTCAGCGTTTAGGGCATCTGAAGATGCTTTCTCACTAACTCTGCTTTCTCTTTCCACACTTTCACTTTTTCCTAGTAACTGTTCTTCAGCGTGTAACAGCTAGGTCTTTACTGCTATGCCCTTCTAAGTGTCCTGCTGCTGTAAACAACCTGTACTGAACATACAGTGGACTGAATGGGCTACAAGATGCAGGTGTGACACCTGTGCAGCCATTACAGGATACTGTATTTTCATGTCATGTAGATAGGCAGCCTGATCCCACACCAATCAAACCTCCCCGCTCTATGGGACTTGCCACGGTCATGCTTGCTTTCTTGATATGGGAAGTAACATTCCAGTAGTGAATGCAAAAACTCCAGTAGAAAAATGCAACAATAACAAAAAAAAAAAAAAGAAAGAAAAAAAAAACCACCATAGAGAACATCTGGTGGAAGTTTCTAAAGAAAAAAACAAGTGTATGGGTTACAGCAGTGAATTTATTGCTGCTTGCAGAAGTGTATAATTATCAATCAGAACAATAATTAGCTTGCAAAGTTGCACAGGGTCCATTAACTGGTACAACATCTCCAGTCCATAAACATATTACAGGTCAAAAATTAATATTGGTGCTCTTTGAATGTCATAGCACAATTAAGGTGCATCCCGAAAGGTATTATTTTTGGGTTTCTTTTTCGCAATCCATATTGGAGAGATGCAGCCATATGGGCCACTAGTTTGCAGGATACATTTCGAGAGGCAGACAGTGCAGGTTGCTTCAACTGCTGCTATTTGGAGAACTAAGATTTGTAGCAAAACTTGCTGACCAGTGGTGAATTAACTGATGCACTTGTAACAGCTTCTGAGTTCAAAACCACATTGCATTTAACTTTGGACCTTTTTGTTCTCCTTTCTGTTCACCTGTTCCAGAAGTGAGCTAAGCAATTAGACTGAGTATAGGACAAAAGCAATAAGGGCCCTCATGTGCAGTTTGGATTTTGTATTTGAGCTGTTAAAGATGACATTTCTGCTTTCTGTGTTCATAGAAAGAAATTGTGATTGAATTTGATTTCCTAACCTTTTTTGTTTGTTCTCTATATAGATGTCCACACTGAAGCAGTACAGGCAGCTCTTGCGAAATACAAAGAGAGAAAAATGCCTATGCCTTCAAAGAGACGGTCTGTTCTTGTGCACTCTTCAGTAGAAACATACACACCTCCAGGTATCTATTGAGTTAACTATGTAAATCTTGCCAGGTACGCTTGTTAGCAAAACATAAAGAGCAAATGCTTTGTTCTGCCAAGATGTAAGTATATTGCAGTGAACTTCCGTATTCATAGCTGCGTTTCCTGATGATCTGGTGTTACTTGGAATTGTTTATTTATGTCTTTCCTCAACATTTTTTATGTTTCATTGAGAAATACTGTAGCTACTAAAGGTACGCTTGAAAGCCACCATAGAGTGAGCAGTTGCCCTTTATTCATGAAGTACATTCTTTTACAGTGTATCCCCTTTCGAAAGTGAGAATCTTGGCAATCAGGTCAGAATACTAAGTGTGTTACTTTGGGTTTTATAAGATTCTTTTTAAGAGTTAAAAAATATGACATTGTTATGTTACAGCATTAGCTTGCTGGATGCTCACCAGATGGTTTTAACTGTGAGTAATTTAAAATGTTCAAATGCTGTAATTGCACAGATAGTTTAGATCAGGATGTTTTCTTAAATTATTTTTGTTATCTTTTTACTTTTTTTTTTTATTTTGTAAATAAATAATCTTTCTGTTGGCTCACAGTGAATTCTCTAGAGGTTAGGGAAATCTTTCTCCAGAATCGTGTCTTGCTATCAGGTGTTTTGAGGCCTGTACTGTATGCAAAGACAAAGCTTTTTCCTTAGCTGTCAAGTTGTGAATGATGTGCTCTTACCCTGCCTGATGTGACTGTAGAGCAGAGGCACAGTGACCTCTAGTGCCGTTCTCCATCAGTTTTCTTGGTCCTGTAAAAGGGCAGATATGCTATGCTGCTCGCTTGCTTCCTAGACTATGTTTCTTCCTTCTCTTCATACTGTTCAAAGGAAATTCAATTTTTCTTTGCTAGTTATACAGTTTTGTACTTTCTTGCATGGATTCTTCAATTATTTCATTAGTTAGAAGTATTTATCTTCAGTAGTTTTAAATCTGTTCTTCCAAAATCTTTACATTTTTCTGTTAAGGTGTTACTGTGTTTTTTTTTTTTTTTTTGTTAGATCATTCTTCTACTGCACATATACTCAAAAGCCCATAAGGGCAACTAATGCAGCAGGGTGGCTGTAATGCTTTTGAGTTTTCTTGCATGCAGGTCATGTATCAACAGGGAAGCTGTCATGAATTGCATGAAGTGTAATCCTGGAGAAAATTCAGTTAAAGTGACCGTCTTCAAAGAGAGGCCCTAAATTTTCTGTTAATAGTGACTCAAAGCAGTTTTTCTTTTCACTGTCCAAAATGAGTTCTGATGTAGCAGTCAGTGGTGCATTTTATATGGTATCACTGTCCTTGTCTTATTCCTGTAGTTTGCCAAATCACTATGTATTTGGAGTGAGGTGTATCATGACACACTGCTATTCTGCATAAGATTCTATAATACAAAAATAGCTGGCTTCCAGAAGCTCCACTGGGATGGATAGGAGAGTGGGAGGACAGCTAGATTTTCCTGTCCTCTGGCATTTAAAACTAGAACAAATTGCCTGATGTTCTTTTGAGAGAACTAAGGCATCTTTCTCTTTTGGCTTCCTTCAGGTCAGGTTGTGAGCAGCTCTGACAGTGTCCCTGCAGCCACTGCTGCACATACTCCATCAGGGATCTGCACACTGCATCTAAGGAGAAAAGTCTCAGAGGCTTGAGAGACACTAGGAAAAAATTGTGATAACTTCCCTCTATGTAGTGTGGAGAATCTGTGAGTTTATGTTAGCAGTGCTTGGCTCACTCATACATTCAAAGGAAAGCAGGACAAAAGTGCTAGATGAGGTAGCCCCAAAAATGCCCTGTCCCACCTCCTTCCACGCTCATTCCAGAAGCCATCAGGCCATCACTGATCCATCCCCACAGGTCCACAGGAGCATGGAGAACAATGTCAGTGAGAAGCCAAGTTAAGAACTCAGAGAAAGGGGCTACCCTCTCCAGGCCTTTTCAGAGCTGTCTCTGGAGAGCCTGAGCCCTGCTGTCCTCACATGAGACCCATCAAGACTGGTCAACACTTCATCACCTTCTGTGCTGGGAAATGCAGGTCCTGCCAGGAGGGCATGGGGGCAATTTATGGGATGCAGGGGAAAGGCATTTTAGGATTGCACAATGTTTAGGTGATAATCAGAGGTAGAGAAGTGGATGGGATGGGTTTCGGTCATTTTTGGAGAAACAGGTATGGGGAAAATACAGGTAAGTGTATATAGGATAAATAAAAGTCCAGTCATATAAATGATATGCTTGCCTGGCATACCATGCACCTGGCTAGTGTTTCTAATGTTGGTCCTGGATGAAAGGACTCCTTGTTTGATGTGTAGGGAGAGGCTGTGGACCACCAGTTAGAGTTGAACCGTAGATTTGGGATCTGTGTGCCTGGAGAGAGAAGTTTGAGTGGACTGATGTGCCAGCAATAGGTAGAATAGCAGGTCACTGAGCCCTGTGTGTCCATGCTGCCAGGAACAGGAGTGAGAGGAGCCTGAATATCAGCATCTGGATACCAGTGAGCAGAAACACTGCAGTGAGGGAAGCCAAGTGCTAGCTGCTGATGTGCTACTTAGGCCAGAGGCCTGTGTCAGCCAGGGATGGAAGCAGAATGAAGCCACTGGTGCTGCCTGTGTGTGTCTGCTTGGGTTATCTGTGTGATCAGTAGTGTTTGTGCACACGTGGGCTGTATGTGTACTCCATGTGTGTGTGTGCTGTGCTTGAGCCTCAGCTCTGCTTGGAGTTAGGGCATGGAACTGTGGCAGCCTTGCCTCTCTTAGGCCAGTAGATTCAGCACTACGTATTTTCCCTCAACAGAAAACATTTGATCCACTACATCATATCAAATAAATTCCTACCTCCCTGTTGTCAAGTGTGATTTACAGAATTTAGATAATTTATGAAGTACCCTGCTGAGGACTGCAGCTGAATTTATCAGTTACAAGAGATTAGACTTTTGATCTTCTTGGAGGGAGAATTAAAAAGTGCTATCAAACAGGAGCTGCCAGAGTATCATCTTCTGACAAACCTGCCCAAATTGTTAGCACAAAAGTCAAAAATACTGAGGCCGGACTTTAGTAGAATACAGAAGAACCCTAACTAATTTATAATGAAGGAAGAATTAAGTGTTTTCTCTGGGGTCTGTTATGCAGCTTCTAAGAGAAGGCTATGGAGATACTTCAGAAGATATTGGACCACTAGATGAATTTCTGAGTCATGCAAGATCAAGTTATTCCAAAGACTTTGAGAAGTTTCTTCAGCTGCATCAAAAAGACAAGAAAATAACTGTCTTATTATAGAATCACAGAATCCAGTCTTCAGCTGGAAAAGACCTTCAAGGTCATCAAGTCAAACTGTCAGCCTGATGTACTACATCCCTCAGTGCCATGTCCAGACATCTCTTAACTGTCTCCAGGGATGAGGATTCCTCCACTTCCCTGGGAAGCCCATTTCAATGCCTGTCCACTCTCTGTGAATACTTTCTTCCTGATGGCCAATCCAAACCTCTCCTGGTGCAACTTGAGACCATTTCTTTCCATCCTATCACTTTTCACCTGAGAAAAAGAGACTGACACCCTCCTCCCTGCAAACTCCTTTCAGGTAGTTGTAAAGAGTGATGAGGTCTCTTCTCAGCCCCCCCTTTTCTTTGTACGTCTTGTTTTCTAGACCCTTCACCATCTGCACTGTTCATCTCTGCACATGTTTAATCAGCTCAATAGCCTTTATGCAGTGAGAGCACAAAACTGAACACAGTGTTTCAGGTGCATTCTCTCTAGTGCCAAGGGAACAGTCACTTCCCTGGTGGCTGAACACCATCTATTCCAGATACAAGGATGCTGCTGTGTTCTTGGCCAGCAGGCTGCTCTGTTGGCTCATGTTCAGCTGACTGCGACCAGCACCCTCAGGTCCTTTTCTGCTGGGCAGCTTCCCAGCAACCCTTCCTGTGCAGCAGTATAGACTGGCCACTGTTATGACGCAGATGGAGGGCTCAGCACTTACCCTCATTGAATGTCTTGCAGCTCCAGTTGGCCCACTGATTTCATCTAGCCAGATCCTTCTGTAGAGTCTTCCTACTCAAACAGTTCAGCTGTCCCATCTAGCTTGGTGTTTGCCACAAACATACTGAAGGTGCATTTGATCCCCTCATCCAGATCACTGATAAAAATGTAAAACAAAACTGGCCCCAGTTTTGAGCCTTGGGAAATGCTGTAGGTAGCTGGACACCAGCTGGATTTAACTCCGTCCACTGGGACTGCTTGAGCTTGGCCATTCAACCAGTTCCTTACCTGTGAACTGTACACCTGTCCGAACCATGAGCAGCCAGTTTCTCCAGGAGAATACTGTGGGGAATAGTGTCAAACAATTTATTTGCAGAAAAATTTTAGAAAATTTTGAAATTGCAAAGAGTCTGAATAGCTGTGAAGCATCTCATTTTACTGTCATGTGCTAGTAACAAAGACTTATTCTGACAAGGAATTAATGAGATTTGCTGGATATGAAATTGGTCTTTGAAATAAAAAATAAAAAGTTTGTTTTTTGATAAAGGGTTGATTTCAGGAGACATTGTGCTACAGAGTCACTTCGCTAGAGTGCATATAACTTTGTCTGAGTGTGATAGCTCATGACACATGCCCTGCATCTTGAATGGGAGGCATTATACTACTTTCATGGATTATCTTTCTTTACGATGTAATGACCGCAAAGTCGTGATGGCTCAGGAATTCCACATGTCTTTGCCGTTATTTTTTAAACGAGTTCAGTCCTTCTTCAAAGCAATTGTGCTATCTAATTTGATGTTTGTTTTTTTTTCATTTTGCATTACTAGGAATGTGTTGACCTGAGCAAGTAAACTACTGCCTTAAAGTCTTTACGTTTGCAGAAGTTAATGCAATTAACATGAAACATTGTTAAAAGCTGAAAGGCTGTTAGAAGTAGTTACCGTCCATCTCCAGGAAGGAAACTTACATTCTGCTTACAGTGTTAAATTCAAAACCAAGTCCCCTGACTGGTAGTAATGAAACTGCTGTTATTTGCCATCTCCCAGAATTTTGATGTACTTTTGTTTTCATCTCAGTGAGCCTCTCCTTCCCATCCACATTTCATGTGATGAGAACTTGAGCTGCAGTTTCAGTTTGTGCTCGGCCCAGAGAGCGATAGTTGCTGTGCCTCTCTTGGGCCAGCTCCCAGCCAGGAAGAGCTGCACGCCAAGTACATAGCATTCTGCACACAGCACACTGGCCATAACTCCTGCATTGTTGCTCAACCTAGCTGCTTTTCTTTTCTCTTCGTGATAGAATTGTTTTGAAATTAGCAAGTTTTTACTGTGAGGATTTCCATTTCATATGCAGATAATATTTAACATGTAAATTTTTTTTTCTGCTTACATAAGATATCTGAGAGCTTAGAAATTTTAGAGGGACTTAGAAGAACTTGTAACTGGGCAAAAGATATATTCTAAAATTTCTGAGAAACCTTTGTTTTTCAGTAATCCTATTTTTCACTCTGAAGTAGTAATAAGTCATAAACGTGGCTTTTTTTTTTTTTTCTAAGCCTGATTGTTTGTTATACTGTTCTGTTACATGTTCCAGGAACTGTTTGTGTTTGTCTTCTGCCTAAAAGAAAGGGAAGGCTACAAGCACTAAAGGGCTGGTTTGGCTCCTCTCCAGGGGCAGCTGTATTCAGCAGCCAAAAACTACAACTGTGGGAGTAGACAAGAAATATATGTAAGGCACAGTCCCTGGAATGGTCATCCACAGCTGTATCTTCTCAAAATCGGTTGTGTGTATTTATATTCACAACTTGTCATATATGACTAGAGATGGTCAAGTAAAGACATTTGTGATTTTAACTTTGGAAAGACTGCTAAGGTAAACAGGATTTCTGGTTTTGTGGTTTTAAGTGGTTAAGAGCAATGTTACTAAAGCTGCTGGAAATGCACATATTCTTAAAAACAGGATTGAACATGTGGTAGTTGAAAATTGTTGCCAGAGATGAAGTAATGCTTCTCAATATGTCTTCCACAGAATTTGGTTGTGGAATTACATATTACTGTGTTCAGAGGATTTAGAAAAGTACCAGAACAAAGACTGCAGATTTCTGAGGCAGCAGCCTCATGTCACCTAGGAGCTCCATATCTGGAAAGGACTCTGGTATACAGCAGTGGACACTATATCTTTTTCATCAGCTGCTGTTTGGCTCATGTTGACTTCTGCTGCAGTATCTTTGCAGGAATATTCTCACCATTACGTGTGACTTAGAACTACTCTGCACAAACTGATTTCATATGAACTTTATCTGTATATGGGTAGTGCATTGTGGTAGGAGCACCCCCTTTGATTACCAGGGGTGGATGGTGCTGTGTTGAGGATCTAGTTCTTAAAATGCAGCAGTTCCTTTAGTAAGAGACTGAAAAAGGAACCTATTTAGTAATTTCTGTTTTTGTGCCAAGCATAGCTCAACATTCAAACAAGTTCTGCAGGAAATCTCAAACCTAAAAAAGACAAAAATATAAACTTTTGTTAGAGTAAAACATCTTGACTCCAAGTGGACTGAGATTATATTATATATTTTAAAAGATCTTTCTATTTTATTGATTGAGCATGTAAGAGAGATTGGATGCAAAAGGGAAACTTATGAAAAGCTGTGAGTAACTGGATGTTAACTAAAATGGTTATCAGGGTTCTAACAGTGACAAATGTACATCTGCAGCGTAAAAAAAACGTGTTTTTCTAAGCATTGGTATACACTAATATCAGCTTGTGGTTAAAGTTCACAGGTTTTAGTTCCTTTTAATTATTCTTTGGTTAATGAAATGACTCTTTCATTGGCACTGTACTTATTTTTTTAGTAGGTAGTTAAAAAAAGGTCCTAACAATGAAAAATTTAAAAAGAAATAAAAAGAAAAAAAAGGAAAAGAAAATATATCCAACAAAAAATGTGATGGAAGTTATTCAGGTGGGACGAAGTCCAATATATCTATTCAGAAATATTCCATAAGGGTGGCATGCTTATTTAGCATGATTTAAAGTGTATCAAGTATCTTAAGTAGAAATGTTTTTCAGTCATTGTCTTTCCAAGTACAGGAGGTAAATGAAACATTGCTTCAAGGTGCTCTTGTTACAACACATAAAATTTGTTGCATTACCCTGAAAATGGTGATGAACAGAATTATTGCATGTGAAGATACCATTTGCTTAATAGATGCATCTCATGTGTAGCACATGAGAATGCTACGCAAAGAACA
The DNA here is from genome assembly GCA_036925125.1 of Oreortyx pictus. NCBI lineage: Eukaryota > Metazoa > Chordata > Aves > Galliformes > Odontophoridae > Oreortyx > Oreortyx pictus. The sequence continues at coordinate 677,095 of JAUPFR010000009.1, forward strand.
TGGAAAAACTTCATGTTCCTGTCTGTTGGGTCATTCCCACATTACATGCCTGTCATCATTATTTTAATCACAGACACATCGTCAGCATCAGAAGATGAGGGCTCGTTGCGTCGGCAAGGGCGGATCACCTCCACTCCGTTCCAGAGCCATTCCAACGTAGAGCCCTGGCTTAACCGGGTTATTCAGGGCTCGTCCACCTCATCCTCTGCATCTTCCACCTCATCTCATCCAGGAGGGAAACTTGCTGCTGCTTCCAGTACTGCTGCTGCCACCGCTGCTGCCACGGTGCTTGCAGATCTCATGGCACACATCCAGCTAGGTTAGTAAATAACTCCCTGTGTGACTGGAATAAAATTGAATTAAAACTCCAGAGCAGAGCTAAATGCAGAAGTCAGGAAAGTGCTGTGCTTCACCATAGGCTATCCCTAAATAGCCTTAAATTGTACAGTCCGCAGACCAGGTATGTATGATACATATGTATTTAATTTTAATCAAACCAGTTGTTTATGAGATCAGAACATGCATTCTCTTGATAAAGTGCTTGATTTATCAAGAAACTAGAGTTAAATTTTCAGTAAAACATAAAAAGTATCATGTTTTTGGTGTGTGCTTTATAATCTTAAATGTATTTTCAGTAGACAGCATTATGCTATAGATTTCAGAGGTGACTCGGTTAGAAGTCTAGAAGTACGTCCAGAATCTTTGTGAAGTTTATGAAATTAGAGGTACTGAAAAAGCTAGATTTAAAGGTGAAGTGTGATTTTCCTTTTATTAAAATTTGTCAGGATAAAATTCGTCCTTTATTCAGGAATTAAAGTGAAAAAATGGAGGTACTGTTAAATGTGAATCACAAAATCATAGAAATGGAAAGGGATCTCTGAAGATCTTCTAACCCAGCTCCCATGCTACAGCAAGGTTCCCTAGAGTAGATTCCAGAGGAAAGCATCCAGGTGGGTTTTGAATATCTCCACATAAGGAGACTCCACAACCTCTCTGGGCAGCCCATTGCAATGTTCTGTCATCCTCAAAGTAAAAGAAGTTCTTCCTCGTGTTCATATGGAACTTCCTGTGTTCCAGTTTGTGCCTGTTGCCCCTTGTCCTGTCATTGGGCACCTCCAAAAAGAACCTGGCCCCGTCCACTTGACAGCCTCCCTTGGGATGTTGATAAGCATCGATATGATAAACACTCAGTCTTCTCCAGGCTGAACAGTTCCAAGTCTCTCAGCCTTTCCTCATAAGGGAGATGGTCCAGACCCCTAATCATCTTTGTGACCTTCCACTGGACTCTCTTTAGCAGTTCCCTGCCTTTCTTGAACTGCAGAGTTCAAAACTGGACCCGGTGCGTCAGATGTGGCCTCATCAGGGCAGAGCAAAGGGAGGTATAACCTTCCTCGCCCTGCTGGCCATGCTTTTCTCAATGCTCTCCAGTACACCACTGCCCTCAAGGGCACACTGTTAATTTATGGCCAACCTATTGTCCACCAGGACACCCAGTGCCTTCTCTTCAGAGCTTCTCTCCAGCAAGTCAGCCCATAACCTGTACTCATGCATGCAGTTATTCCTTCCCATGTGAAGGATTCTACTCTTGAAATTGTTGAACCTCATCAGGTGGTTCCTCTCTGTCCAGCTCTCAGCCTGTCCGGGTCTTGCTGGCTAGCTGCACAGCCTTCTGGTGTGTCAGCCACTTCTTCCAGCTTTCTATCATCAGCAAACTTGCTGAGAGTGTAATCCATCCCTTTATCCTGCTCGGAATCAGTTCTGACTCCTGGGGAACTTTCTAGCTACAGATCTCCAACTCAGCTCTTCACCTCTGGATCACAACCCTCTGCCAGTTCTCAGTCAACCTCACTGTCTGCTCATCTTCCCACACTTCCTAGGCTTACCTACAAGGATATTATGGGAGTTGGTGTAAAAAGCCTTGCTAAGTTAAGATACACAACATCCCCTGCTGTGCCCTTATCTACCCAGCCAGTCATGACATCCTGGAAGGCCACCAGGTGTGTGTATGATTTCCCCTTGATGAATCCATGTTGGCTTCTTCTGATAACCTTGTTTTCTTCCACTGCTTGGAGATGACACCAGGAACAAGTTATTCCACCATCTTTTCAGGTACAGAGGTGAGAATGACTGGCCTGTTAGATCCTCCTTGTTGCCCTTTTTGAAGTCTGGAATGACACTGATTTTTCTTCCAGTCCTCAGGCACCTTTCCTATGAGTGAGTTTTGTCTTTGTAACACTGAAGGTCCAGGGCTTCCTGTTACATTTTTTTATTTGTGGGATACTTAGTAGGGAGGGAGAAAAGTGGTCTTTTTCATTGTGGAAATTTTTTTTATATTTTTTCTGTACACAGTCAAGTGAAAATTGATAGTGGATTTATTTGGGTACAACAGATGGGTAGTAATGTAAAGCTATGGGGAAGAACCCAGAGGAGTGGTAGTCTATGTGTTTCAAATAATTTATCTTTTTTTCCAATATAATTTAGAAAAAAAAATAATTGTGTTTCACCTATAGTGTATGGTTTGGGTTGGAAGAGACCTTAAAGCCTTCCCAGTTCCAACCGTGTCAAACCAGGTTGTTCAAAGCTGTGTTAAACCTGGCCTTGAACACTTCCAAAGATGGGACATCCACAGCTTCTCTGGGCAGCCTGTGCCAGTGCCTCACTGCCCTCTGAATAAAGAATTTCTTTTTATCTAATCTTAAACCTACACATTTTTAAATTTAAAACCTTTGTCCTGTCGTGCACTCTCCGATAAATAATCCCATCTTTCCTGCAGGCTCCCTGTAGGTACTGGAAGTTCACAGTGAAGTCTCCCTGGAGTCTTTTTTCTCTTCTCTTCTCTTTTGCATTGGAAGCTAAACAACTCTCTCAGCCTGTCTTTGTAGGAGTGCTCCTGTCTCTGAGCTCTTCTGTAGGCTTCCTCTGGACTCACTGAGACAGATCCATGTCTTTCTTGTGCTGTGAATCCCAGAGCTGAAAGCATTACATTCTTAAACTGTGTTTTTCTAGTACTGTGCTGTAGGTATCAAGTATACTGTGCCTGAATGTCAAGAGTTCTGGAAGTTCTGATACTTAACTGTTTGCTTACCTGGTGCTGTATGCCTGCATACACAATAGAGACAGTCTTCTCTAATTCTTTATAGAGAACATATTAGGTCAGATAGGAAAAACACTGAAATGCTTCAATAGATTTAAACTGAAGGCTTCTGTGTACTGAGATGAGACACTTGAGACATCAGTTAACAGGATAATTTAATGCATGCATTTTTTTTTCAAATATCCATTAATTTAGCTAGTCTAAATTAATGAATTAATTAAGTCCTTCCTGCTTGCTTTTGCTCCTGTCTGCTTTTTGCATGGGAATCTTTTCTTTTTTTTTTTTTTTTTTTTTTTTTTGAGGAAACTGCATATGGAAAGGAATGTTTAAGCTTTCACTAGCAAAAAGCTTTTCCCCAATCATGTTTAGTGCTGTTGCCTTGGAAAGTTTCTGCATGCTGAAATGTTGATTTTTGGCTTATCTGCCATACAAAGCTACAAGCAGCATTTAGCTTCATTTGTTTTTCTGTACTTCATCTGTAAATGTAGACTCTTCCAGTTTGTGTTTTTATTGTTAGCAAGAACTTTCCTGTTTGTATGAAACGTGACCTTTTCATTGCCTTTAAAGAAATCTACATTTTCCTCTTCCTTTTTCCAAACTTTTATTTGTACTATTCTTAGAGGATTTGAATGTTGCTGCTGGATCACTGGGAAGTATTTGGTGTACAGGAGACACTGGAACAATATGGATGAGTCGCTGATGTCTGCTGCCCTCAAAATCTGTTTTAAGAAGGAAATTTGCATTTATTTATTGTGCTTAATGGGTATAAGTAAAATGGAATATTTCTGTGCTTTGCTTTGAGGACAGTCTGGATTTTACAATGTAGATTCATAGGGATCACATTTAACTCCTGAAAATTTATAAATACTATTATGACTAACCTTTTAAGTTTACCTAAGATTGTTGATGAAATTCAAACACAACTGTAAAAGCTTGCAAGATAAGAAGAATATATGTAAAATGTAACACAGCAACCTGTTGTGCTGAATAGCTACAGCTGTATGAAGAAAGATAGCAAATTTTACAACCTGCTTCTTAAGATCTATCTATCTAGAGCATTTAATCATGAAAATTGTATGCACTATCAAAGCCTAATTAACAGTTCGAAGTCCAGCAGTGAAGTTGATAAATGTTTAACTGCGTACAATGGAATTGTTTGAAATTTCAGTAATGGGAAATAAATATGTAATTATAGTTTCTATCAGGAAGGAGGATCAGGGATGGATTGTTAGAAGCTCATAGAGTTGTAGGTGGAAGGGACCCTCGAGGATCTCTGAGTCCAACCCCTGCCACCCATACAGCAGCACCCAAACCCAACCCCTATTGCTGAGGGTGGTGTGCCAGCCCTTCCTGTGCTCTGGCAGCTCGGGTTTGTGCCCACTGCACTCTGGGGCAGAGCCTTTTCCTGACTCCCAGCTGGCCCTCCCCTGACACAGCTCCATGTTTACTCTGTTTTTACATTCCAGCTTTTTTTTGTTTGACAATAAATACTGGAATAGTTTCACAGAGGAGGCTTTTCATTTGCCCTAGAGCATAAAATGAGAATTTTTTTTAATTCCTCAGTGAATGTACTGCCTTCTGCAATATATAACCCATCTTTCTTATATATTTCAAATACTGCGCTTTATTAAAATATTCTATACTTTGTATATCGAATTGGAACAGTTTTCATATGCTGGAGAATTTATATTTAGCGTGTTGTTCACTTACATCTTCTTCTCCTGTAGATTTTTAATAAGTTTGTATTAAATTCCCAGTAGGGTTCAGTATTGGAAGTGCAAGGTTATGGTGCTGTATAAAGTCAAATAGAATCTGTTTACTGAAAGACTTGAAAGTGCAATTTGGAAATGGTTTTTTTGAACATTTCCCCTGTGCTCATCTGTCATATCCCACATGTACCTGTGAGGAACATGGTTAGTGAGCATGATGGTTGATGGTTGTACCTAGTGATCTTAGAGGTCTTTTCTAGCCTTAACTATTCTGTGAATTCCTTTTCTTAACTGAAAGCAGGGACATGAGGCAGGTGTTTGTACTATGATCGCTCTGTTAGTATTTCAACAGGAGATTGTGAGAGTGTTCAAAGCAAGGTTTCTAAGATTTTGTTGAAGAGGAATATGCAGGAAGGGATCCTAAGCCATTGTAGCTGGGTTAGTGTGCTGTCTTTTTTTTTAGTGTTGTTCCAGTAGAGTTTAATGAACTTATTTAAAATGCCCATTTTTATCGAGTAATTTCCAAGAGATGAAATGAGATACAGCAATCTGTGTCTGACCCAGCTTCCTGCTTAGGTTAGGGCTTTTCTGTAGTGTTCAAATCTTCATTATGAGGTTCTTCCTTAGAGACTGCTTTCTGTCTGATGCCTTGCTTTTAATTTTCTGTATTATATCTCATGCATTTTTTTTCTTGGGTTACTGCATTTATCTTTTGCATTTATTGTCTCTGGCTCTTCTAATCAGTATTAAAGACATCAGTCTAAATCCAGTTAACATTAGTCCCCCAGTCATAAGTTTGTTTGCATGATTTTTTGTTTACTCCCCGTTTGTCTTTCTGTGCTTTGTCACAGTATCCCTAGGCAATATAGACTCATTTCATGGATTTTCGTGGACTTATGAGTAGAATGCTTATGTGATTAAATTAATGTGATTTTCATCTGAGCATAAGTCCTGAAAATGGAAATAATTCCCTGTGTATGCACAGAAGGAATCTGTCTCCTTGGGGCAAATGTGTGAAGAGCAGTTTTCTTTGTTGTGTAGGACACAGTAGCTGTGGACAGCAAAGAAGTTGTTCATAAGCACCCTCAGCATTCCACTTCTGTGGTTAGGGATACTGATTTGCGTGGTACTTGTGTGTGAGGTGCTTGTGAAATACCTGAATGCTGTAGAGCAGCACCTCCACATGTAGTTCTTTTATGTGCTTATTTTCAGTTGGAGATGATTATGTTCTTTTTTTCCCAAGCATCCTCATTTTTTCTGTGATTTCTTTGAACTCAGCTCTTCTGCAAGCATCCCTATATTACTTGCTGTGCATTCAGTTGGAGAGTTTTCATATTTCAAAAATCTACCTCTTGCATGCATGTGCTTTTTCTTAACAGGAATACACATGGTAAAACTCACATCCTTTCAGCATTTCAACTTCTGTGCTTTAAGTATGATATACATGTACCAAAGTTCATAGGGTGTGTGTTATTCTCTGTTGTGATTTTGATATATGTACCTGTATGACATTGGGTCACCTTAGTGCTTTGTGGTGATAATGTCTTCTATACAGAATGGCATTTTGAGGGTTTCCACTGATGAAGCCACACTGCAGTTACATCTCTGAATGTTGTTCTTGCTAGTATATTAAAGGAATGAAAGCTTTACGAATTAATAATCCCTCTAGGGTTTGTGAATACAGTGGGCTAATACTGCAATATCAGGTCCAGGTACGTTGGATTCTGTAGCCTTTCAAGTATGCTTTATGAAGTCGGTGTTTTGGGACTTTTGGGCTTTCTATAAACCTTCTGAAGTGATTGTATGGATCTGTTTTACATATAGTTGCCATTTTTTATTGTTACTGGTTTTAATCAAGTGATACTTTGTCTTTCTGGTTTCTTACCCAAATGAAAGAATTGTGTGGTCCTGCTTAATACTGGCAAGTCAGATCTCTCTAATAAAAGATTTACCACTGCGGTGATGGTGTCTGGAAAGTATGAGAAGAAATTTTTTTCTTGTGATTCCCACTAAAACTGCTTAGAGCTGTGTGTGGTTTATCTGTTAAGTTCAGGAAATCTGTGAGCAGAGCTATAAACACTTTGTTACCTTAGGGCTGATCACGTCCTAAAATTGATTTGGTGAATATATGTCTTTCACAGCACTATCTGTATCTTCCCAGGCTATGCTTCTTGCTGCAGAATTTCTGCCATACAAAAATTCTTCAAGGGCTATCACTGGTGAGCTTTGTGACTCCATGCAGTTCTTCAAGCATGGTGCAGCATTCTGTTCATAAGCTTTTTCCTTTTGAAATCCAATTTTTATTCATTAGGATTCTGAACATTTCAGGTCTCCAGTTCCTGAGATCGGTAATTCATGTGTTCCTTACTTGAACGCTTCTTCCCTATACTTAAATTTCTTGGCCTGTGATTGCATTCAAAATCAATCCATAAAGTAGGCCACAATTATTTCTAACAGTGGTATTTCCTAGTGTTCTTTTGTACTATAGAAACATGATACAGTTCCAAACAATGCAAGTTTTTGCTTTACAGTTATTGTAGGGTGATTGTTGAGTCCTTGGACTAGATGATCTTGTAGGTCCTTTCCAACCTAATGAATCTATGAATCTTTGACTTAATGAGAATTTGAGAATTGCCCTGCTTTCCTTATGTACATGTATGTTACAGAACAGTTAAATATTAATTGCTTGTATCACACACCACTGAAATTAAACAGTTTGTCATGTCTGGCCATACGTGACCACATTATGACTAAGGAAGCCCTGTGCTTTATCTGTTTTGATCAGTGGTGCACCAAAGTGTGATCAGTGTTGACATCTACACTAACTTCTAAGTGCACATTTTTTAAGTGCACATTACAGGTAATCCAGCTTTTTTCACTAGTAGTGCTTGTGAAGAATGGACAGTCTGTACCACAGAATAGAAAGCTTTGATACGAAGAGCTGCTGAAGGAAAAGGATGATGTAATCAAACACAATGGTCATAGAAACTATAAGTGATAAATTTCGAGTCAGCAGTAACTTTCCTCTGAGAGAGTCTCTCATGTCCGTCCATCCTCAAGATGTTTTTAGACATACAGCACTGAAAATCTTGGCCACTGTAAATCTTAATCTGCTTTTCTTAATAAAAAAAGTCTTCCTCTTATTGCCTGCAGAACTTAGGTAAGTCCTTGATGTTATCCTGGGGAAAAATTTCCATCCTTTGTAACGTTATGCTTTTGTACCTTCTCATCCTATGGGATTTAGAATATAATTCCAGTTCAGTGGTTAGACTGTAGGTGCCCCTATTTTTACCAAGAGATGAGGCAGCCTTTCTTTCTAGGCATGAGCTGTTTACTCATAGCAGATGTTGTTGCTTTCCCCTTGTCTGAACTTCTTTGGATCACTTTGGAATTTTAAAAAGCTTGTTTCCACTCTGGGAAGGCAAAGCAGTTCCTTTCAGAATTCAGTGCAGCATTTTCATTCCCCCTTAAGATTTTGGTTATGATTTGATTAAAGAAAGCAATTTTGTGAAAAACAAGAAGACAGCAAGAGTGCCTTAAAAAGCAACATTGGATGCACTGAATCTTAACATGATTGAGGGGCTCATTTGTTTTTCTCACATTTCTACAGATAACCACTCAGCACCTCCTGATGTAACCACTGGTCTGGTGGAACACGTGCATCATGAGCGACCACAAGTAGCATCAGTACGAGGAGTTCCTAGAGGCTACAGCAGCAGCATTTTGGAAACTGGAGATGGTAAGTATTGTAAACCTCCCACCATCTGTGTCCCTTTTTCTGAATGAGCAGAGCTGAGTTTGACACCCTTCATGTGCCATGCCTCCTCCAAAGCCCACTCTTTATTTACAGCAGTATGGTGTGTGTGTCAGTCTGCCAGAGGAAGGCTGTTTTGCATTTCATGTGTTCTGCCACTGGGAAGAACAGGGTGATCCCTCAGTAATTACCATCACAAGCAAATCAGACTCAGCGCAGGGAGTTGAATATAGCACTGCCTGTTGCTAACAGATGAGAGCAGTAAGAAACTGAAAGCAAACTGAAAATGTCTTCCCCTCTCTCCCATCCACCTCCTCCTTTAGCAGGACAGCCCACAGTGCTTCATCTCTGCCACTACCCCACAGTCTTTCTATGCCTCCATGGGAGGTCCCTCCGACAGGATGATGCCCTCCTTCCTGAACTGATCTTGTATGGGCTTCCCATGGTGTGCAGCTCTTCAGGCACTGCTCCTAAATGGATCTTGTACTGTAGGGTACATTCTGCAGGGTCTGCTCCAGCAGTCCAGAGTTGCAGGCTGCAGCTCCAGACTGGGACCTGCACCTGTGGGCTCCATGGGCTGAAGCCTCCTTCAGGCCCCATCTCCCTGCTCCACTCTGGCCTCTTCCACATGCTGCACATGGAGATTTGCTCTGTGTCTGGAGTACCTCCTGCCCTCTTTCTGCGCTGACGTGGGTGGCTGCAGGGCTGCTTCTCTCTCATTTCTCACTACTGTCTCCCAGCTGCTGTTAGACAGCATTTTTTCCTTTTCTTGAATCTGCTGCCAGAGATGCAGACAACATCACGCACGGCATAGCTCTGGCCAGCAGCAGTTCCCTTTTGGAGCTGGTGGGAACCAGCTCTGGTCTGACACAGGGCAGTGCTAGGATCTATTTACAGAGCCCATCCTCCTTCTGCAGCCCTCCATTATGAAAACCTTGCCTTGTAAGCCATATTTGAAAGTGTTACTGTTTAAAGCTTTTTTACCCAAACAGGCTATTCATTTTGAATGACTCTTCCACCTGAAATCTGTGCTGAGCTTGGAGTGGTGTTGTCAGCTACATGAAGACACGTATTTGTATGTTTATTTATACATGGTAAATAATGCATCCTTTCTGTTTGGCAGGTGTCCCAGTGAATAGCAGAGTGTCCTCTAAAATCCAGCAGCTTCTAAATACGTTGAAAAGACCAAAGCGCCCGCCTTTGAAAGAGTTTTTTGTTGATGATTTTGAAGAACTACTGGAAGGTTAATTTTCTTTTAAATACAATTTTCACTCTTTGTGTAAGCAATTCAAGATAGAACTGATAAGGCTTAGCAAGTGCTGTTTTTTCTTCCTAAAGAGAAACAGTAATCACAATGGAACTGTGATAGCATATGACCATTCTGTCCATAATATAGCAAGAAAAGCATATTTGACTCAGCCCTTCTGCTGTGTGTACTTATGCTCTGCCTTCCTCCATTGCTTTGGAAAGCCTTCTGATTCAGCACAGTTTGGGACAGTGTGATGACCACTGTTTGCCTGCATGCAGCTTGTTTTCTGTGAACCCCCACATCGTCTTCTGAAAAGATGCCTTTTAGCTGACATCAGTGTCCAAGACTTCTTAAATGAGAAGGGTTACTTACTTTTATCTGGAATTCATTAGGTTAACATTGTTCGCATGTGTGTTAATATCCTGCTTGGAATATCGTATACTTTTATGATATTAGAGGTTAAGAAGAACTGAATATTGAGACTACACTGCACAGTGTTATGTATCTACTGCATAAAAGTATAGTGCTTCTACATATTCTGCAGATACTGCTTAGTTGCTGATTTGTTTTCTGTTTTGCATGCATCTGTCTAGAGAGAAAATAAAGCATTTTGAAAAACAAAACTGGCCTTCTTTAAAACCAGCAGCATCAGTTAATCCTGGAGAACATATTTTTTTCCACTCAGTCTTAAGGATTAAATGAAAGTTTTGTTCTAAGTGCTGCGTTTTCAGCAGTTGCTGCTAGATTCCCTGTACTGTTTATTTGATGCTCTAAAATATGAAATGTTTGCAGTTCTCTTCTTTCTCTGAAGTTTTTTCAGGCAAGCTTATGTTGAAGTGTATGAAATCAACCAAAATACTCTGTAATACCTGGAGCATTTCACCTGATCTGTTTTATTATTTTGTTTTATATTTATCATTTTATGAACCATACAGTTATTCTTTACCTGTTTAAAATGCGGTGTGATGGGAGTACATCCATTGTCACTGAAGCCATTCTTTCTGATAATGCTTCTCGGTTTGGTGTAGGCTTTCATTCTAATATATGTGCAGAGCAAACAGCAGAAAATACCATCTTCTCACAGCAGGGAAAAAAAGAGTGAACTCAGGATTCAGGTTCTGTTCCTATGGCCATCTTCTTTGATCAGTTTGGAATCAGAACTGCAAGATGATGGTAATTATTTTTTATGAAGCCAACAGACAATTAACTTAGCGTCACTGAGAAGCATTGTTAGCTGTGAGGAAGGACGAGAATGTAGAATGGTCGTAAGTTTAATTTGCACATTTGATGAAGACTGACATTCACCCACTTTACTGTTTTCTGATTTTAGTGCAACAGCCTGACCCAAATCAACCGAAGCCTGAAGGAAATCAGATGAATGTAATTAAAGGTGAACCCACTGGTGTGGTGACCAACTGGCCACCTTCTCTGCTGGCAGCCTTGCAGCGCTGGGGAACTACCCAGCCAAAAGCCCCCTGTCTGACTGCATTGGATACAACTGGGAAAGCTGTTTATACGCTTACCTATGGTAGGTATTGGTGGTAACTGTAAGAAAGAAGCAGGTACTCATTGTAGAATGAATGCTTGGTGTTACTTAGGAGGACCAGACTGCTCTGGACAGGTCCTTTGAGACTGCTATTCAAATGCAAGTTAAAAGCTCATTTTGTGTGAAAAAAAAAATAAAGGTTATGAAGGGGAATAGATAACATTGATTCTTGTGGCTTTTTATAAATTTCAAACGTTGTGTCCTTTTGCATAGAAAAATATATAAAAGAAAGCTAAAAATAAATTGCTGTGAAATTAGGAATAAGTAACAGATTTCTAAGGCACTCTTAAAAAGCATGCTGTGTCACAGCGTGGCTCCCGAGGTTCTTCATGCTCTTATTTACCATTTTCAGTGGAAGAGTTTAGGTGTTGCTTAGCTTTTTATATGATCAGCTGTATTTTTTTTTATCAGTTCTTATTTTTGAAGGTTACATATTAAACATTCGTTTTGTTTTTTCCAATAGTAGTTAGATTTTTGTCCTTGAATTTAATAGCTTGGATAACTTTTTTGTTCTGTGTTATTGAAAGCTGTATAGCACTGAACTGGCGTTTCACAGAGTGTTGGATAATATGGCATTTGTTCCTAAACTCTTAAATTTCAGTTATATCTCTGTCCAAAGTAGGATTTTTCTTTTTAACTCAAGCAGTTTGATTTTCCCCAGTATTTGCTAATGCAATGCTAATTCTGTTCTAGTACAACCAACTTGCTTATATATCATCATTGTCAGTTGCTGGCTGAATGTTGCAATCTTAGCCTTTTTTTATTTCTTCTTCATCTTTAGGCAAACTGTGGAGTCGGAGCTTGAAGTTAGCATACACACTGCTAAACAAGCTAACCAGTAGGAATGAACCACTGCTAAAACCTGGAGACCGGGTAGGTTTGTTTGAAGTAAGCTGTATGGATAAAAGAGTGTGAGAAACAGCTTTAGCTTTGTAATACTGTGATTTTAATACTATATAATCACAGTTCTTACTCTTTGTCGTCCTAGTTTGTGATCCTGAGCAGTGCTGTGACATTTTTGTCCCACAAATTTAAAAACATGCCACCCAAATGACAACAAAAAGCATTTCATGTTATTCTAATCTGTTTTTGTAGGTAGCTCTTGTATTTCCTAATAGTGATCCAGTTATGTTTATGGTGGCGTTTTATGGATGTCTCCTGGCAGAACTTATCCCGGTCCCAATAGAAGTTCCACTAACAAGAAAGGTAGGCAAATACATTTAAAAAAAATCATAGCTTCATAAATGAATTGGAGAGGAATGGGTGTTGTCTACATCAAAACTGTATTTTTGAGCATAGATTTCAGTGCTATCATGAAAGGTCTTTTGACCTTTTCTTTTTTATTCCTGTGATATAAACTGGCTGACTATAAAATCTGGAAAAGTTGCAGTAAACTGTGCCTGATTATTTGTGAGTTTGCTGTAATATGGTTTCCCTGTAGGATGCTGGCAGCCAGCAAATTGGCTTTCTTTTGGGCAGTTGTGGAGTAACGCTAGCTTTAACCACTGATGCTTGTCAGAAGGGCCTTCCTAAAGCTCAAACGGGTGAGGTGGTTACATTCAAAGGTATGTTTTCAAGGTACTCAAATTTCATTTTACTATAAAAAAAAAAATGTATATATTGCTTTTTACTGTTAAGTCACCTCTTTGAGTTTGCTTGCAAGCATCTAGTTTCTTTATAAAGAACTGCCGTTATTGTCAAGAGAGCACTTAGTGCTCCTCCTTCTTCCCGTCAGGATTGTAATGCTGCAGCCACTGCTTTGTTCACATTGTTATCCTGGAATACGTGAGAAAGAAAAGAAAAAAAAAGATTTTAGTAGTGTAATGACAGTAACTTGTGGTTTTCTGTTTGTTTGTTTTTTCTAATTTGAAGGTTGGCCTCGTCTCATTTGGTTTGTGATTGATGGGAAGCATCTGGCAAAACCAGCTAAGGATTGGCATCCTCAACTCCGGGATGCCAGTGCTGAGATTGCTTATATCGAGGTGATCCTGTAGAATATGCTTAATGTGCTGTTACACTGTTCCCATTTTAAGTCACAACACATTTTCTTTCTTCGATCTTCTGATGCTACAGAAGAGATGACTGTAGTATGTATAATCGTGAAACAAGAATCTCAGAATTACCAGGAAAAATTTCATACTGAGTATGATTAAATGCTGAGAATAATTGGCATTTTGGGATCCCTGGGACAGTTTGTTTCATTAGGGTAGAGCGTTAACTGTATTCTCTGAACACAAGTTGTATATCTTACAATAACTATTTTCTTTTGAAAATGTATATATTTGCCTCTTTTATTTATCCTTTCAGTTCACTACTGTTATTTTTCTTTATTTTCTGAATTTCTTGTTAAACTAATGTATGTGTAAACTTTCTCTTTTCAGTACAAAACAAGTAAAGAGGGCAGCACAGTGGGCATTACTGTATCTCATGCTTCCATGCTGGCACACTGTCATGCACTGACTCAGGCATGTGGATATTCAGAAGGTATGCTTATTGCTTTGACTGTTCAGGAAAATTATGTCACAAAATCATGTTTCCTGTCTTAAAATAACTTTCGATCTTCTCAATGAATATCATACAGAATCTGTTATAGGATGCTGTGAAACTGCTTTTTCCAGCAAACACTGTTATAATGCAGTTCACTTTTCCTAATGGTCAAAAATATTTGAGGATATAGAAGATGTATATTTCCACGTATATGGGTTCATGTCTGAGACTACTCTTGGAGTTCTCAGTCACACAGGGTCTGAATGGATATGTGGCTTTCTTAATGAAGTATTTTATTTATTGGGAAATAACTATGTATACTCTTGTATTTTTGGAAAACTAAGCAAGAATAATAAGTACTTGAAGAACCATTTCTTTTACATGCAACTATCCTCCATCTTTGATTAGCAGATTTCACCTAATCAGAAAAAGATGTCCTTCTAAAATCTGGTTGTATCTTATGCAAAACTTAGACTTGTGTTTTCAGTCATGTAAGTTCTAACTTCTCAGAGAAAGCACTGAAGAAATTTTCATACAGCTGTGGTAGTATTTCTCACTAATACTGTTCTTTCAAATGTAGTTGAACCACTTCTAGTTGAAAATTTCTTCAGTTGACATCAAAAACAAAAGTTTCAGTCTGTATGCTTCTCGGGCAAAGGTAACAAACACTCAAAATAGTATTAAACTGAGTATTTTGTCTTACAGATTAAATTGTTAGAATGAATTAATTGTAATTTTGAAGTGATGGTAATAAATAAGGCATTTTCAGGTACTGAGAGAGTGCTAAAGTGCTGGAGCACGCTGCCCAGAGAGGTTGTAGATGCCATGTCCCCAGCAGTATTAAGACCATGTTGGATGGGGCCCTGAGCAATCTCATCTAGTTCTTAATCTAGCAGCTTGCAACCTTGCCTATGGCAGAGGGGTTGGAACTTGATGATTCTTGAGGTCCCTTCCAACTTAAGCCATTCTGTGATATGATTCTATGATAAAGCATCCCATACTGTAGAGAAAAAGACATGGCAACGTAGTTTTGACTTGTTAGATGTACTGAATGTTTCATAGTTGCTTTAATAAATATCTTGAATTCATGAGTGTTTTCATAAAACTGCTTCTTTTCCTTTGCTTTTAGCTGAAACACTGACAAATGTGTTGGATTTCAAAAGAGATGCTGGGCTTTGGCATGGAGTATTAACAGTAAGTGTGTGAATGAATGAGGAAAAAACCTGTAACCAAAATCTTCTCTTTGGAGCGGCACTTTGGTTTCAGAATGAGGTCATAAGCCATCTCAAGCTATATTTCACTATTATACATTTAAGAATAGAGTATTCCTTCTTCACTAACCAACTGGGCAAATATAGCTTACGTGCTACTGACTGTACACATTGGTTGCAGTAAGAGTTAAGTGTAAGAGTCATGCTGTAGCTCTGATAGCTCTGACTTTTTTCTTTATTTTTTAAGACATTGATGCATTCTACCTCCCAGTGTATTCTTTGAGCCACTTGAAACTTTATTTTTGAATATTTTTCTCAGAGTGTTATGAACAGGATGCATGTCATCAGTATTCCCTATGCATTAATGAAGGTTAATCCACTTTCCTGGATACAGAAAGTCTGCTCATACAAAGGTAACCTTAAAATATTACTGCATTAAATAATCAGAGAAAAATCTGTTTGTATAAGATGTCTACTGCATGGCAGGCCACTGGTGTTTAATCCATGTGGTTTCCTTTGCCACTGTTATGTGTCATCTTCAGCAAACAAATACTGCATTACAGTGGTAAAAGTACTGATAGACTGATGTTTGACTTTGGTGGCTTCTTCTGATAGATCTTTAAAGGTGACTGTGTTTATTGTCTTGGTACTTGAGTTTATAGTAAGTATTTAGATTCTGTAATCAAGTCCATCTGGAGATACTGAATATACACGTGTCATTGTAGTAAAATAGAAGTAGATTGTAACTTGTTTTGTAAATACTTATTTCTGTGTATTTACATGATAATTTTTGTCTTTATTTTGTTCTGCACACGTGTCTTAATTATTATTTAATAATAATTTAATAATTAATATTATTTAATTATTTTTTATCGTTTATTTTCAGCCCGTGTTGCTGTAGTAAAATCACGTGATATGCACTGGTCACTTTTGGCTCAGAGGGATCAGAGAGATGTCAGTCTAAGCTCTTTACGAATGTTAATAGTGGCAGATGGAGCTAATCCATGTGAGTATGGGTGTATTTTCAGAGCTGTGAGTCCAAGGTGAGTAAGCCATGGAAGTCTGGACCTGTGGTGTTGGAGCTCAGCAGTTATTCTTCAGCAAAAGAGACAGCAACAGCCTTCCTTTTTCTGAGAACAGTGGAGAGAAACACCACTAGGAAACATTTTATTGTTCATTATAGAAACAGCTTTTGGCAGTGTAGTTTTTTGGAACAGTCTTTTTAAAATAAATTGTAATGCCAGTTTTGAAGTAGTTGCTCATGTAGTGCAGTAGATAAAATCTACTAAAATGAGTTGGAATATGCATCTGATTTCTGTACATTACCCTAGAGTTCATCTCAGTGTCCAAGGGCATAAAAATTATAGCAGTTACAGCCTTAACTCAAATGAATAATACATATTATTAACTAGAGTAATTGGTGGAGTCTTACCGTTTTCTGTAAACGCTACAGTGGTGGTGGACTGCAAATTGAGAAAAAAAGTAGCTAGAAGGGTTTGTTTGTTTCATCCCACAACTGGCAAGGATATAAGGATATAACTTTGGTGCTTAGTTTTGCTTGTACATCAGAAAATTGACAGTATTTCAGGTTTGCTGGAGATCAGTTACATGATGAGAAGTTTTTTATGAAAACTGGTCTTGCTGGGAAGATAAGTGTTGTAAGCAGCTTTTCAGAACTGATGCTTAGAAGGTATTACACAATTAATTCTGTTTCAAAATGCATACTATTTGTGTGCTGGTGGTGTCATTGGTTTTTCATTGCTGTCTGCACATCTTAGCTGTATGTATCTCTGTAAATGACTTTTTCATCGGTGTTGTACTGTTACATGAATACATGTGTAATTACCCTATACACAGGATACAGCATGATCAGTGAAGTTTGCACTGTTTTATGTACCATGATTGCATAAAAATTCAAAGCTTTAGGACATGCAATATTTCTGTACATTTTGAGCAACGTGCTAATGGCAAGGAAGTCTTCTGAACAGATGTGAAGATCTGTCAGAAGCATTTGATTTTATTTTTAAATGTTGTGGTTCTGTAGTCTCAATAAGAAGCACTCATGTAAGAACTGTAGAAACTGTCAGGTACAGTTACCCATAATGATAAAATATTCACTGCATCACTAGAGGACTTCCAGTGATGGTTAAGTGTTACAGAGCACTACCAGAAAAAGAGTGTCCAGTTGTGAATTTCATTCTGTGAATTAGTTGTTAACCATTGTTTTGTTCTTCAAATCTAGAATCTAATATTAGGGAAGGATGTCCTTTAGTTTGAAAGTATGTTGTTTTTGTGCAAGAATGCATTCATATGTGTACAGGTGAGGTTAGAATAAGCGTAGACATTGAAACTGCAGATCAAGCTTTCCTGCACTTGGCAAAATGTTTCCAATATTGTGACTGTTCTTTTCAGGGTCAATATCTTCGTGTGATGCATTCCTGAATGTATTTCAGTCTAGAGGTTTGAGACCTGAGGTAATCTGCCCCTGTGCTTGTTCCTCAGAGGCACTAACTGTTGCTATTCGCAGGTAATTCTTTTTTTTTTTTTCTGAGAAGTTGACTGAAAAAAAATTCTTGACTGTTGAAATGTAAGTGTTGCTAAGATGGCAGTCAGAAAAGACAAGTACTCACATAACGGTACCCAAAGACCCAAACACATAAAGTCTGAGGCTTGCAGGTACCTCATGCACTGAAGGAACAGGGAATTTTTATTTATTTATTTCCTTGTTTAAAATCGAATATTTTCCAGAGGTAGTCAGCAATAGTATTTTTCACTGTTTGGGAAAGTGGAGTCCTTGCTGAGTCTTCTAGAGGGCCTAGGAAATTCCTTAAAATTCAGAACTTTTGCTTACCGTGGGAAGAAGAATACGCAGACATTTCATTTAACCACTTATCTGTATTATCTTGTAATCAAATGGCCAAAGAAAAAAAAGAACTTTGAAATTAGCCTAGAAAGTGCCATTCAACTTTGGAGATGGCAAGTGGTGTGCTTAGGAAACAAAGAGTAGACACACTGATGTAACTTTTCACACACACATATTGGCTTTGATAAAAATATATCTTTGGGGGAACATATTACAAGAAGACTTGAAACAAAAAGAAATCTAAAATATCAGATAATGCTTTCTCTATTGCAAGATCTGACCTTTTCCTATTAAAAGAAAAAAAAACACATTTAACTTGGTTTTTTTTTTTATTATTTTTTATTTTTTAACCACAGTTGGATTCTTTTGTTCTGTGTCATCAGTCAGTACTGCTCAGAGGACTGTCAAGCATTGCAAACACTTTCTAATTTTTCTTCTAGTTAGAAAATTTAGTCTTACCCTTGATACTTCTTTGCCTGTATTAGACCTATGTCTTCTCCATAATATTTTAGGGTGAGAGGAAGCTGTGTGATGTTTTGATCAGTCTCCCTTGCTCATCTACTGTAATACATTACCAGTCTCGAACTCTTGTGGGTTTTTTTGAGATGAAAAAACATTATTTTGTTTAACCTTAATAGACGTGACGAATTGCACTTTGATGGACTTTGATGGAAGTGATTTTGATGGACTTATTGCCATTGGTCTCATGGCAAATCATTCATGAGTGATTTGACTTTCTGTTTTTTAGACCTCCAGAACTGGGTGGGCCTCCTCCAGGGAAAGCAGTTTTGTCTATGAATTGTCTGAGTTACGGTGTAATTAGAGTGGATACAGAAGAGAAGTTGTCTGTTTTAACCGTGCAAGATGTTGGTCAGATTATGCCTGGAGGTAGGAAAACTTTCAATATAGATTTAAGCATAAACTTTAGTACTGTACCCGTGCTGTTGAAATAAATAAATCTGGCAAATACTTTATGGCTGATTTTTAGAGTTGTGTTTTTCTTCATTTGTCAGCATTTATGCTGACTGATGTACAGGTATGAAATAACAAATGCAGCAGGAAAAAATCCAAAACTCAAAGCTTTGGAGGAAATACAGTGTTTTATCCAGCAGATAATGTCTCTGATAGGTAGTCTGTGTGCTCTGACAGATCCACAATCTGGTCTGAGCTGTGACAGCGCATTTTCTAAAGCAGTATCTGCAGCAGATCTCTCAGCCTGTTTTCTGTGCCGTGGGAGCATGTGCACGTTGTCCAAGATGGTGGTAATATCCCTCTCAGCCTTCATAGTGTGACTCAGAGCAAGCCCTAGCTGAGATAGTTCAGTAGTTGGCAACAACTTACTATTTTTGTAGGCTTTTCTTCTATTGCTGTTTTTTTTTGGTTTTTTTTTTTTTTTATCATTAGCTCTCCAGCATTCCAAGACCTGTCTTTGTCCTGATGTGACCTTGCCCTCCTTAAAGTGTTTTTGTTTATGGCCTAAACACTCCAGTTGGTTGGGATTGATTTTTTTCACCTTTGAAACTGGTACTAAGTATACAAACTGCTGCCAGCTCTCATTTTGAATTGCTATAGAGTCTTTGTGAAGAACATATTTTATGTAGTGTGGTATGCAGGAAATTCACAATAATTACCTGAAAATGCAGGAAGTGGCAGTTTTGGAGATTCTTCTCAGTAAAGGTGTGACGCTGAAGCTCTGTCTGAATAATCAGCATTCTTAGGTGTCTCTCTGAAATATATTTACACCATTGCATGGGGAATAAACACGATGAGGTAGATGTGTGCAGCTGCAGGACTCCGGTCATGTTGGGATCACAGAGATGTGGTGGGATAGCTCACTTGGCTGGAGGGCTGCAGTGGAAGGATGTAGGCTCTTTAAGAAGGGAAGGTGGGAAACATCATGAGGATGATTTTCCCTTTATGTGAGAGAACCGTTGGAGTGCATGGAGGTCTGCCTGGGCATGTATGAAGACCTCTCTGAGAGCTTATGGGTAAGGACTAAAGAGCAGATTGGTATAGATGATTTTGTAGTGGGTGTCTGCTGTAGTACACCTGACCAGGAGCGAAAAGTGAACGAGGCCTTCTGCCAACAGCTGGAAGCATCCTCACATGTGGGCCCTGCTCCTGATAGGGGACTTCAGACACTCCAGTGTCTGCTGGAAGGACAACACAGCAGAGCATAAGCAGACGGGGGTATTCTTGAAGTGCAGCAGTATCAGTTTTCTGACCCAAATAATAGAGGATTCACTGCTGAAAGATGCTGTGCTAGATCTTTTACTCAAAAACATGGAGGACAGTATTGAGAATGTGAAGATTGAAGGCTGCCAGGATCATGAGATGGTCAAATTCTGGATCATGAGAGGAAGGAGCAGGGCAAAAGGAAGATCACAATGCAGGGCTTCAGGAAAGGAGACTTCAGCCTCTTCATGGATTGGCTTGAAAAGGATCCTATGGGATAATGCTCTGTAGAGGAGGGAGGCCCAAGAAAGTTGATTAATGTTCTAACGTCTCCTTCTCCAAGCTCTTATGCTTTAAAATGTCATTTGCAGGCAATTGACAACACTACCATGACTTTGTATGGCATACATCTAGTGCTTCAGAGTAATTCAACTTGCAGTTGATGGGTACTGCTATTTTGAAACATGGTAATAAGTGGCAAAATTACTTGTAGGTTAAGCCAAAGTTCATTAAGTGTTCATTCATTCATTAAGTGTTTTAAAACTCTCATCAGCATCCAGCTATTAGTATCTGAGGCAGATTAGCTTCAATTTGACAAAATGATGTCTGAAAGTATTTTTAGCAGTTTAGCTCTGTATCTTCCCAAAGACAGAATGTGTGCAACAGAATGCTTTCTAGGTGATAATTCAACAATTTTGTTCCCTGTGACTCAAATAAATAAATAAATAAATAAATAAATAAAAGCTTCAAGTGTAGAAATAATTAAAAAATCTAGGAAGAAAATTGGGCCAAATGAAAAGGAATTGTTGACTCAAAGAGATTGATGACTTATTTTCAAACGAGTCTGCATGTACATTCTAATATTGGGTATACTTCTGACTCGCCTTGTAAGATTTATACTTTTTTCCTATGTAGTAGTCATGGAGGATGGATGTACTCTGTCCCTTCTTGCTTGGTGTTTGGCATACAGGAGAGAACATACCACCATTTCTTTTCCTGTCAGTTGCCCTCTTGAATTACTCTGCTGACCGATGAGTCATGGTCTTTACCTGTTCTTTTCCCTATCTTTTGATTGCAGTACTTTTAACAAAGTCCTAATCTGTGTCACCTGCCATCTCTGAAGGTAGTGCTCCCTCTTCTGACCCCTTTCAAATACTTCCATAAGGTGTTGGAAATTGCTCCGTGCCCTGGTCATTCAAGCATCTTACAACATAGGTGCTCACATTCCTGAATTTCATTTGGTCAAGTGGAGGTTGGAATAGATGATCTCTGAGGTCCCTTCCGTTCTGGGCTTTCTCTGTGATTTCTAATTAAGGAACCTCCTAGACAAGAAGATTCTTGAAGATCCCAGATAGACTTCATTCAGGTGCCAGCTGTATAAAAGGTAATGGCTGCTGTGAAACACTGAGGTCCATCTACTTTCAGGACCTTAAGCATCAGATACGACAGAGGCCTTAGCACCAGAATAATGCTTTATGTCACTACTGTTTAACCCGTCGACCATTCTTGATGCCATGTTGCCTTGTCTGTCCGCTTTCGTTATCTACTATGATTGCCAATCACAAGAGCCACCACAGAAGCAAGCATCCATGAAGAATGCTCCCATGAAAGACAGCATGGGAATTCATAAAACAGAACCCAGTATACATTTCGCTGAAAGCTTCTCTAGTTCCTGGGAGTTTTCTCTTGCATGTTGTTGTTTTGCATGTTTTTCTGTCTGGGAGCCAACCTTGATGAGAAGCTGTATTTGGTTCATAAGGGCCTTTAATTCTTTTTTTTTTTTTTTTCAAATTGATCTGGTAAGGATGGTAGTGAGAGTACCAGACTTCTTTCTTCTTCTTGTCTGTTTTCAGCCTCCTACTTCTCCCTTGGTTGGAATGTAATTTTCACTGTCATCTTGGAAGATTGTTATACGTTACGCTAGGATATGGATGTTCAAGGGGACTTGGTTAAATGTTTCCTTTCTGCTGCTTCCTGACATCATTCTCATTCTGTCTTTGACAGTAGAGTAACCCTCTCTAATCCAGAGGATCTATATCCCTATATCTCCTAATCATATAAAATCTAATCCACGGAAAAAGTGCTGCAGCACTTACTGTCTTGGACTCTAGCAGAAGAGTATAGGTTTGAGGCAGGTCTTAAGCTTCTGCAAGACAAACAGGATGCTTACTTTGTCATCAGTTTGTGGACATCTCTGTCTTTCTGAAAGCATGTTTCCAAATGCTGGTAGTTATCTTGATGCCTCTTCATTGCAGAGGAAGTCAGTTCCTTTATCTCATTGCCTGATTTGTGAAAGGATTTGTTAGAAAACAACTCTGTGATGTTTTGAGACTTATTCCCAAGATTGAGAATGTGAAGAAGCAGTACCTTAATCTGTCTTAGTTCTCAGAATTTGTTGTAACAGTCAGTTCTGCATTTCATCTGACTTCAGTATGCCATACTGTGGCACAAGATGGCTCCTACTGCAGAACCACTTTTGAAATTCTGTAGCAGTGGGTACACTTGTGATGGGATGTTCTCTTCCAATTTGAAAGCTGTGCTCTGGATGCTTGTGTGACCACCTTTACAGTGTAGCTCTTGCTTTATGCCTAATACCCTTCATAGAGGAAAGGGAAATCTGATCACTCTAGTGAACAGCCTCGTATGCTGTTTTCTTTGAGGGTTTGTTTTTTCTGGACTCCCATCAAGTATCTTCTACAATGGTGGTAGAGTTGTTTTTATCCCATCCTTTTGGTGTTTCTCCTGAGGCTTCCTGCTTCTAGAAAAGTTGCAGTGGTAGGAGGGCCTTCTTTTTATTCCCACAAACCCAGGCCCTTCAGGAAGACTTGCTCCCTACAAGAAGATCCTGGAATTCCACTGTTGGCACACAGTAACAATTGCATAAGTATCTGCTGTGAAACCAGGAAAGTGAAATGAGAGCACTTTCTAACTAGCATCAGGAAACTTTGATAGCAGCAGATTTCTGTGTTAGCCAGCTGCTCTTGCACACCTGTGACATTCTTCTCGCATTCATGTGATGCTGTTCTTGAAATATCCATGCTGAATCCAGTCTTTGGTAGGGCATTAGTGCAGACATTTGTTTGCACAATAGGATTCTCATCCTCTGCCAAAACTCGTGACAGGGCTGACTACTGAGGGTCGTCATCTGTAGGAATGTACATGTGGACTCATTTGAAGAAAGAAAATTTTCCTGCCCAGTAATCAGTATTCTTCATAATGTGTGGTCCACATGTACATTCCTGTCCCATCTGCCTTTCCCTTCTCTCTAATTCTTTTTCAGATGCGATGCTGTTGACAGCCTGAAATGGTGGTAGATGCATTCTCTTGTATATCACACACGAAGCAGGAAAAGAAGGAGAAGCAAGATTGCAGGCTCTACAGATACTGCAAAAGGAAAACCTTGCAGTAACACATGGCAGGGCAGAACTATGCCTGCTGTTAGAATGTATGTGTAGACTACCTATATCATGCATTGGTTACTGGTGAGTATTTTTTCTGACTCGATGAGGGTGATAGGATTGTGCTTGGGCGTCATGAATGGAGCACCACTGCAAAACCGCAGGCTAACCCACTCTTTTTCCATCTTTGTAAAAGAGTTGAGGGCTTACAGCATTGCCTACAAATTGTCACGCTGTCCTCAGTTAATAAAATTTCCATATGCATTCATTTCATACAGAGTTCTAAGGTTCAAACTATTTCCTGTGGTAAGAAAGTTATCTGTTTAGATTTACCTTTTTAATGTTTCTCCTCCTCAACTGCTAAATGAGTTTTTCTACATGAGTAAATCAGGAACTGCTAGTTCATACTGTGTAATTTAATTCCAGGCTTCTAGTTCACACACGTTTTCAGCAACTAAAACTGTCGGTTCTGTTGTGGCCTTGGACTTGTGCTGGACTGGGAGTGTAGTCTCCATATTTGGCCAAAAGAGGTTAGCGTCAGTGTCCCAAACGTCATTAATAAATATTTGTTGTTTGATAGATGATCTAGAGGTTGATTTATTGTCTTTCATGCTCTGACATAAGTTGTTGAAAACAGAAGACAAGCAAGGTTCTTGGTCCACACCTGCAGCAGAGCTGACTGTATCATGTATTAGTTTTACGTGGAACCTGCCACATTCCATTTATGGTTTCACTCTGTACTAGTTGAACTGTGGTAAAAGTAAGAGCTATCTGTATTATCAATTAGATTGGCTAAATTGGAATACAGTAATACACTCCTCCTTAATGGCTGTTGTTCTCCAGGATATTCAAATGGTCATGACAGAAATGAATCGACTAAATAAATTTCAGAAAATTAATTTATGGCATGATCAAAGGCTCTGTTTATATTATACTGACTCAGATAGCCTTTTTGATTTATTTTTAAGCTTGTAGATGCTAAGCTAAACTTCCTTGTTCTGATGTCCTTTTTCCTTTCCTTTTGGGGATGGGAAAAGGTGTGTCCAGAGTCTGTAAGCAAGCAGGGCTTCGTAGCCAGAGAGGCCTCTGAAAACTAACTGCTTCAGGAGGCAAATACAACCAATGGCCAGAGCAAAGATCAGTGTCATATTTGATTTGGTTTTCTTTCAGTTTCTATTGTGTTTCTCACCTAAGGGGTGATAGTATGAATGCCAGAATGTGCAATAATAACATAAAAGAATAGTATATCTGTTATTAGTACCTCTTCATTTTTTGTCTCCAAACTCGTGTTGGCTTTAATTTGATCAAACCATCAGCCTTCATATTGAAAACCAATTGCTATGGTTCTGTTGCAGTTTAAACGTAGGCTGTGAAGCACTATAGTAAAACAAACAAACAAAAAAAAAAGGGTTGTAAATTTGTACCTTTCTTTTGGAAACCACATTGCACTGGCTGTCAGAAAGATAGAGTTCTCTTTCATACTGTGTTTATTGCTGTAGCTAATTGATGATCAGTACTTTGCCTGCAACATAGTAGCCACGTAACTTCTGTATTACTTGCTGGAGCGTAGGAATGCTATATTTCTGTTTTCTTCTCCCTTCAGCTAATGTTTGTGTTGTGAAGGTGGATGGGACTCCTTACCTGTGTAAAGCTGATGAAGTTGGAGAAATATGTGTGAATTCAGGGGCAACTGGAATGGCTTATTTTGGCCTCCTTGGAATCACCAAAAATGTGTTTGAGGTTTGTTTTCTTTTCTGTGCAGTGTTGTACCCCTAGTATTTCTTCTTGCAAATAAACTTTTGTTTCTGATACTTTTTAATTTTATTTTTTACTACTTACTGTCCTTCATTCTTATATAAAGTTACCTGTCGACAGTTTAGTGGCACACAGTTGAGGCACAAAGTAGGAAATTAGTTTAATGTTTGTGATCTTCATACAATCAATGTGCAAGTATAAAACAGTTGAAAAAGCTTCTCTTATGTATGTCGCTCTTCAAAGTGAACTCTGGTGTTTGTTTGCTGTAATGCTTAGAATGGTAATAGTACGGATCTGTGAAATTTTGTTCCAGCTATATAAAGGAAGAGATAATGAGGACGTAAGTCATAGTCATTATAGTTTGTCAAACTAAAGCCAAAGCATTTCTGCCTGATTTTTCCTCACAGTGTTATCCCAGTCTCAGGTTTTCCCTTTTCTAGCAAGAAAGAAAGGTAAGTTCTTTAGGAGTCACGCTTGCTGGTAGTATTCGGGGGTTGGACTTGATGATCTCTTGAGGTCTCTTCCAATCCCTATGATTCTATGATTGCACTGGGCAACAATTTGGAGACTTGGCTAAAGCGTAGAATTTTAAGAGAGGTGAGAGAAATGCTGACCTTAGTCTTCATTTTCAATAAAGCTCTTTCTGTTGGTTTGCCCAGTATTAGCACGTTAAATACCTTAGCTGTCAGCACTTTGTTTAGCTAGTGAGAACAGTCGAGAGAAACATGATGTAGTGGAAGGGTTGAGGGGCAAAGAAGGGCAAGGAAATGCTGGCTTAGATGAACTGACAAATTCTTTGTTATTCAAAAAGCTGTTCATATTTCACATAGTAGTAAATGTTGTTATCGGGTAATTTTTCAGCTGAGCATAGAGCTGAAGTGAAACAGAGGAGGGAAGTATTTTAATTGAGTGTCTGATTATTTATTCTGTGTTCTTTCAGGCCGTTCCAGTGACAGCCACCGGTGTGCCTGTTTCAGATCAGCCCTTTACAAGAACGGGACTGCTTGGTTTTATGGGTCCTGTGAGTGTGAATGAGCGATCTTGGCCTCACTTTTTCCTGACACCTGCTCTGAGTGGTGGAGGAGTCAGGAGGCTTTTTCTCCTCTGTTTCTAATCTTGTCTTCTTTTCAGGACTACCTGGTGTTTGTGGTAGGAAAATTGGATGGCCTAATAACAGTTAGTGGTCGCAGACATAATGCAGATGACGTGGTGGCCACAGCATTGGCAGTAGAACCAATGAAATTTGTGTACCGGGGAAGGTGAGTCTAAAAACTTCACGAGCACTGGTTGAATATTGTTACTTTTGTTCACCCTAAACAATGATCAAGCAATATAGTCTACATGGGAGTTCTGCATGTTAATTTTTACACAGGTACTGCACAGGAAAGATCGCATGAGGTTGTAGTATGCCAAATAAGAACTTGACCATCCCTGCTAATTTTAAGTGTCTAACACTTTTTTTTTTAAAGCTTCTCTTAAGGAAGCCAAATGAAGCTTGACAGAGTATAAAATAAATCTCCCCTTTGTTCCCCTGAGTACCCTCATGCAGAGTGATGTGGGTAAGACCTTTGCAGCATGTCCCAAAGAACAGAGTAGAAATGTTGAGACTGCTCAAGGACTTTCAGGGAGTTTGCATTGCTGTATTACCAGTCTGTCTGCTCTTCACTTAGTTCAGGTATTTTTCTTCTGCAGCAGTGGCGATGACATAAAACTATTACTGACTGTTACGAAGTCAAGCTTTCTTTGTTCTCCATTGCTTGTTTAATTCACTTATCATAAAAATTATGGCAGATACCTAGTGAAGACATGATTAATGTTCTTTCCAAGAAGTTGCAGGTCGAAAACTAATTCACAAAGGGGAGTAAGTAGTCAGTGCGTATACTGCTAATTTAGTACAATTGTTATCTGACAGGAGAAATAAAGTATGCAGATGCAAAAAAATTTGTGTGCATGATGGAGTTACATAGGCAAGATTTGCACAGACCCTACATGTATGGAATCTGCCTGTGTTAAAGCATTGGTGACTGCAGATTCACTTAACCTCCAGCATAAATACACTATAGAAATGAACCTGAATTTGTTCTGAATTTGTGATTTTGTGGTGATGTGGCGTGAGTAATGCTTGTACATGTTGAAGCACTGCTACTGAAGATTGCAGTCATTTCCATGTTAAAGTAAGTTCATGATATGTTGCATCTTACCATTCTTCTGTCCTCTTCATTTTAGGATCGCAGTTTTTTCTGTGACCGTTCTGCATGATGATCGAATCGTGCTTGTGGCAGAGCAGCGCCCTGACGCATCAGAGGAGGATAGTTTTCAGTGGATGAGCAGGGTTCTACAGGTAGTCAGATCTGTCCTTTCTCTCTTTCCAGGTGAATAAGGCTAATGTATGAAATGAAAATCTTAAAGCATCTGTTTTCCGTAAGAAAAAACTTTCAGTGTAACTGGAGTTAATAATAAGCTGACTTCCGAGTGTATTTCATAGCTGACAGTTGACAAAAATTTTGTAAAAAGGCTTTCTTTTAGAATGTTTTTGAACTTAATATTACTTTGATGATAGTTTCTGTTTGTTCTAATTCTACATAATCTAATTCTACATATATCTACCAATTTCATACTGACTGGGAGAGTTAAGTGTGAAAATGTAGGGTGTTTGGTGTCAAGTATCAAAACAGATGCTAAAATCTAAGTCACTAATATCCTTGTTCTAGATCACCAATGGTAAGCATTGAATCTTTTTTGCCTTGCTTGCTGTGTTGTGCTTCCCTGGTGGGGCACAAGGGAGGACACTTCTCGTAGTTGCATTTAAGGATTTCGGAATGAATTGAGCGGTCATAAGGAAGTAAAAAGTGAGAGAGCGCAGTTACGGAAGAAGACTGTTGAGGGAACAAATGGTGGGGTGTCCAGAGAGAACAGCTTAAGGGAAGAGACCTCAGAAGTGTAAGACAGTTGTGTAATTATAGTTTCTGTCCAGTTTCAGTTTTTTAATTTTTTTATTACCGGGTATTCCCTTCAAAGCTGCTTTTCACAAGAGAAAATATTCTTTCTGGTTTTAGATTTGTCTTAGCTAAAATACACAATCAATTAGGCAGCAGGATGTTTTCCTTCCCGTTTTTGTGGTTTTATGTTCTACTGTGCTTTTGTGATCGTGCCATACATGCTAAATTTGCTGTGATATAGTTTTGGCTTTTTAAAATCTCTGCACGTTTTGCCCACTTTTAAGAGACTTTCCTAATCCCTGATGTGCAGGTGGCATCCCCTTGATAGAGTGCACAAGCCAAAGTCCTGGGTCTGCTCCTGCTCCCATTGAAGTCATGGCACAACTTCTATGAGTTCAGTGAGTGCAGAATTGGACCCTTTATTTGCAAATTGTGGTGCAAGTAAAAGTGTTAATGTTATTAAGTGACTTGAATTCAAATTCTTGCTTTGGCTACATCCCAGTTGATAATGTGCAATGTATTTTTTTTTCTTCTCTACCAAGGCAATTGATAGCATTCACCAAGTGGGCATCTACTGTCTTGCCTTGGTGCCAGCCAACACTTTGCCAAAAGCACCTCTTGGAGGAATTCATATTTCAGAAACCAAGCAACGCTTTTTAGAGGGCGCACTACACCCCTGTAATGTCTTAATGTGCCCACATACTTGTGTTACTAACCTGCCTAAGCCTCGACAGAAGCAACCTGGTGAGTAAGCCAGAATGTGTTCTGCATGGCTCTTTCTGACAGCGCGTGTAGAGAATGCCCCAGTGGCCGTGTGACAACTCATGGCCTTGTGTATTGGATGGCTTTAAGATGCCTAACTTAGCAGAACTAGTGGTTTTGTCAGAGCAGCCCCATGCTCAGTGAGGACATGGTCTGCCTTTAACCCCATGTGAAGTCAGGGACAGCCAGCATGTACCAATTTCATGATTCCATAGCTGTACTGTAAATTGTCCCTGTCCTGGCCAACTCGCAAAGACAGTCCTCAGCCATGGTGCAGCTCCTGCAGGATAACTTGAAATGCAAATAGACCACAGTTTACTGAATGAGTACTAGACTGGTTTAGTGTGCCATATTATCCTCCTCCTCTCTCTTTTTCTGTAGAATATTATCTTTTTTTTGCTTTTCATTTTTTCCTATCTGTGTTCCATTTGGATTTTGTAGTAATCTACATAAATTATTGATAACTGTATGTTCCTTTCCTTTTCTGTTTCTCATTTTGCACTTTTTTTAAATGCAGACGTTGGTCCTGCTTCAATGATAGTAGGAAACCTTGTTGCTGGAAAGAGAATTGCACAAGCCTCAGGGAGAGATGTCACCCAGCTGGAGGATAATGATCAGGCAAGAAAGGTAACACAAGCATCCTAGCAGTATTAATCATTTGAATTGGCTTATTTGGAGCAAGCAATGAACAGTCATGGTATTCTGCTGAAACTAAGCATGGGGCATTTTAAATAAATCTTAATGTTTTCAATCTGTCTTTTTCAGTTCCTGTATTTAGCAGATGTTCTTCAGTGGCGAGCTCAGACAACTCCAGATCATCCCCTCTTCCTGCTGTTAAATTCCAAGGTGAGATGCAACTTATATCGTATTTTGAGGTCAAGGTCAGCAAACCATTATTTTGATTCTAAGAAGACAACATCTCGAATTCTTTTGCCTAAAATGTTTTAAGTTATTTTGATGCATGATGTCGTGATTTTGAAGTGAACATAAATCACTGCTGCTTAGCAAGCAGCATAATTTTTCTACATCCAGAATTGTAGTCCATATCTAGAATTCTATCATACATTCTGCATTTCTGGCTTCAAAACGTTGCAGCAGTTGCTTTTCCCAATAAAAAACAATTTATGTCGTATTAATGGAATTCACAATCTGTCTTTGACCCTGAGAATAAGAGTGAGAAGAGATTAGAGTTGGATAATTTTTTTTAAGAGAAGATATGGAACCTAGGCTGAGAACCATGACTTCACCAAAAGCAGGTCCTGCATAACCAATCTTGTGGCTTTTTCTGATGGCATAACTGTGTCGGTGGACAAGGGGTGAGCAACTGATGTCATCTGTGTGGCCTTCAGTAAGGCCTTTGACACAGTCTCTCCTAACATCCTTCTCTCCATATTGCAAAGATATGGATTTGATGGGTGGACTGTTTGATGGACAAGACCAGAGCCAGAGAGTGGTGGTCAGTGGCTCAATGTCTGGATGGAGAGCAGTGATGAGTGGTGTCCCTCTGGGGTCTGTGTGAGGACCGGTGCTCTATTAATATCTTCATCAGTGACACTGACAGTGGGATTGAGTGCACCCTCAGCAAGTTTGGGGGTGACACCAACCTGTGGGGTGCAGCCGACATACCCAGGGAACAGAATGTCATCCTGAGGTACCTACACAGGCTCAAGCAGTGGGCCCAGGTGAACCTCATGAGGTTCAACACTGCCAAGTACAAAGTCTTGCACCTGGGTCATGGCAACCCCCACCACCAGTACAAGCTGGGGGTCAAAAGGATAGAGTACAGCCCTGCTGTAAAAGACTTGAGAGTACTGGTGGGTGGCAGCTGGAGGTGATCCAGCACTGTGCCCTCACAGCCCAGAGAGCCAACTGTATCCTGGGCTGCACCAAAAGCAGCGCAGCCAGCAGGATGAGGGAGGGGATCTGCCCCTCTGCTCTGTGCTGTGACCTCACCTGGAACACTGCATCCAGATGGGGAGTCCTCAGTACAGGAGAGATGTGGATGTGTTTGAGCACATCCAGAGGAGGGAGAGAAAAATGATCCAAGGGATGGAACACCTTCCTAAGAGGACAGACTGTGAGAGCTGGGGCTGTTTAGCTCGGCAAAGAGAAGGAGGAGGAGACATGAGAGCAGCCTTTTAAAGGGGGCTAAAAGAAAGAGAGGGACAGACTCTTTAGCAGAGTCTGCTGTGATAAGACAAGAGAAAATGGTTTCACGCTGAAAGAGGGGAGATTGGATAGTAGGAAAAAGTTTTTTACAATAAGGGTGGTGAGGCACTGAAACATTGCTCAGAGATGTGATATGTGCTCTGTCTCTGTAGACATTCAGATCAGGCTGGAACAGGCTCTGAGCAATCTGGTGGAGCTCTAAATGTCTCTGTTCATTGCAGGGGGACTGGACTACCTGACTTTTTAGAGTCACAGAATCAGAGAATGGCCGGGTTGAAAGGGACCTCAAGGATCATGAATCTCCAACCCCCCCTTCCACAGACAGGGCCACCAACATCCCCGTTTCATACTAGTCCATGCTGCCCAGGGCCTCATCCAGTCTGGCCTTGAACACCTCTGCGGACAGGGCATCCGCAACCACTCTGGGCAGCCTGTTCCAGCACCTCACCACTGACATCGTAAAGAACTTTAGGCCTCTGAATCCAACCTAAATCTTCCCTCCCTCAACTTAAAACCATTTCCCCTTGTCCTGCTGTTATCTACCCTTTCAAAGAGTTGACTCCCCTCCTATTTTTATAGGATCCCTTTAGGTACTGAAAGGCTGCAATTAGGTCACCCCGCAGCCTTCTTTTCTCCAGGCTGAACAAGCCCAGCTCCCTCAGCCTGTCTTCGTAGGGTAAGTGCTCCAGCAGCCCCCTCATCATCTTCGTGGCCTTCCTCTGGACCCTCTCCAACAGCTCTCTGTCTTTCTTGTACTGGGAGCTCCAGACCTGGACACAGTACTCCAGATGGGGCCTCACAAGAGCAGAGAGTGACAATGCCCTCCCTGTCCCTG
This sequence comes from Oreortyx pictus, assembly GCA_036925125.1. NCBI lineage: Eukaryota > Metazoa > Chordata > Aves > Galliformes > Odontophoridae > Oreortyx > Oreortyx pictus. The sequence goes on from JAUPFR010000009.1 coordinate 709,041, forward strand.
CTGGCTGCCCCTCTCCTGGTTGAGCCCAGGATCCCTTTTGCTTTTCAAGCTGCAAGAGCACACTGCTGGCTCATGTTAAGTTTTTCATCTATCTGGATCCCCAGGTCCTAGTAGGGCTGCTCTTCACCTGGGCCCACCTTTCAAGTCTGTTGATGTCATTCTGAATGGCATCCCTTCCTTCCACGGTTTCAACCACACCACTCAGCTTGGTGTCATCAACAAACTTGCTGAGGTTGCACTTGATTCTGTCATTGATGTCACTGATAAAGATTAAGGAGCACCAGTCCTAAGGCAGACCCCTGGGGGACACCACTGGTTACCAGCCTCCACCTGGACACAGAACCATGAATCACCACCCTCTGTCTGCGGCCTTTCAACCAATTTCTTATCCGTCGAGTGGTCCATCCTTCAAATCCACATCTCTCCAAATTGGAAATAAGAACGTGGTGGGGGACCATGTCAGAGGCCTTGCTCAAGTACAGATAAATGACATCGGTCACCTCCCCGTTGTCTACCAGTGCCATCACTCCATCATAGAAGGTCACAAGTTTGGTTAATTTCCCCCGGTGAAGCCATGCTGGCTGTCTCGGATCGCACGCTAAATCCTATTTCAGCTCAAACAATTCTGTGATTCTGTGAACCCTTGAGCTTTAGAGTTTTGTTTTTCTGAAGCACTGCACACACTTCAGGAAACATTGATGCCTTGTCCTTTGCTAGCCTTGCCCTCTAAGAAAGGTGACAATTAAGAATCACTCAGTCGTGAACGATTAGATCAATCAATTTAGGAGCACAAGTTGTATGTATATTTAGTTTATATGAGAGCTTTTGTAGCCCGTATGACTTAGGACAAGGCAACATTATAGTTTCTTTGCAGATAGATCATATTCCCGTATAGCTACTCTGTTCTGCACTTGACTATCGGCAGTTTTGGAGAATCTTCTGCTTTTGTTATGGCACACTCCCCCCTTTCTCCATTCTACCCTGTACACGTTTTGGTTTTTACTACACTTTCAGTGATGGTAACAAGCCAGTGACACTAAAAGTACTCTACACTGGTCTATACTTGTGCTGTACTGTACCACAGAGAGACATTAAATGGGTTTTCAGAAGGTAAGGCAGCAGTCCTGGAAAGAAAGAGATTTGGTAAGTAAGATTTTGGAAGTATGGTTGTCTCATTAAGGCAAGCAGAATGCTTTAGGGCATGTTTTAAAGTTCTAATTTGTCTCTTGAGACTCTCCTTTAGCAGACAAAATTGCTGTGTTATGATTAAAAGCCATAAAATTGGTTTACAACTCTCACAGTGAAGAGGGAAGTTTTCTCGTATGGAGAAGTCCCTTTCTAGGTCATTTTGTTCAGGTAAATTTTACTTTTAACAAGGGGATGGCAAAAAGTCACAAAGAAATGTATCTCCTAGTGAACACTTGCTGTGAATAGCTGAGACTAACAAGCTTGCAGTGGTAAACATTAGTGTTTTTACTAGTTCTCATGAGAAACCCTTCAGTTTTGTATTTTTTCATGTCAATATTTCTTTGCCCAGTCCTTGAGTTGTTAGTATTCCCATCTCAGAGACATACTTGCATAATTTTACTGTTCTTATTGTGCATGACTTCATCTCATAGACTTGCTCTGCGACAAGTTTTCTTAGTAAAACGGAGTAGGGTGCCAATACCATCCTGCGTCAGACTCAGCTTTGGATTTAACAGCTTGGACTGAGGCCCCTTGTCTTCGACTTGAATCTGAATACTTATAAAGCAGATATTTGCTGTGATAACCCTAGTCTGTGTGGCGGGAGGTTTGATTCAATCTCTGACTGTTTCCTTCTGATGTGGCTGTCCCACCACTTTTTCTCAAATCAAAGTTTAGTCTCAGAAGCAGACATGTATCCTAACCTTACAGCTTCAAGGGCAAGGTGCCAATTCCTAGACTGGGTAGCAAAAGGATCTTTTCTGTCTTCATGCAAAATGCTGTATTAAGGCTTTAATAAACTCCATGACATTTTGGGAATACCTCAGAAGAAGAATTTAATTGCTTTTCATTGTAGGTTTTTGGCAAATGCATACCTGGCTTCCTCAGTGTTCCAGATGCTTTGTGGTTAACCGTGGTTTTGTGCTTGTTATTTATTATTTTGTTGTGAGTTCAGAGAAACCATTAATGTTTGTGGTGTAGTTAAGTTACAGCAGAGCAAAAGTCTCTGGGCTATGCTGTTTGCACAATATCTGAATGCTTAATGTACACATCTGTTTATGCCAGTGCCTCTGAAACTGATTATATGGACTTCTTTTCGACACTGTGTGGCGATCATACTTATAGTCATTACCAGTCTGCTGAGAAGGCAATAGGAAATGTGGAAACAGTATAAGTTGTTGAATAAGGGGAAAGCACTATAATCAGCGTAGCACCAATGGGTTGAAAGATGTTTGGTTGACAGCTTTCTGTAATCCGTTCTCACGCACTCTGAACTGAGACGAAGCTAATGCAGATCTTTACTTGCTGCTGAAACCTTATTACTGTTTTTTTTTTATTTTGGACTGTAAATTTTAAATATTTGCAAGGTATTATTTTTTGTGATATCAAATACATTTAGAAGTTGCTTTGCTGTCTGATGTCAAAGTAGTATGTGTAAAGTTCTCTAAAGTTCACATGACCAGCAGAATGGTTTCCAGAACACCAGGCATGTTTTGAGAGTCTTTACATCCGTTTGCTGTGTTGTTAAAATAGTTGGAATGAAAAGAAAATACATATCTGTAGCATGTATTTTCTTCAGTGTTAAAAATGTTCTCTGCAAAGTTTTTCTGAAGAGTTTTCTGAAGTTGCCTCTGTTCTGTGCAGGGCACTGTAGCTAGCACTGCGTCGTGCATGCAGTTGCACAAGAGAGCAGAGAGAGTGGCAGTTGCACTGATGGAGAAGGGACAACTGAATGTTGGTGACCATGTAGCCCTGGTTTATCCTCCAGGTAAGGCAATACAAAGCAGCAAAAATCATGAGAAAAGCAACAGCTCTTGCCAAGGCAGAGCCTTCCAACATCCATTTAATATCATGGCATACGGTGATGACTTAGTATTTCAAGGAAGAGAATTCCTCTTTTACTAATAAGCTGCGTGTCCAAATGGCAAACTGAATTTACCAAACATTTTATCTAACTGCTCCAGATATCTGGACAGTTATGCAGAATTAGTTTGGTCAAGGCCACACGTAAAATCTCCAAGAGTGGAATAAAAGCAGAAATGGAAAGTTAGATGAGGGGCATCAGTATTGGTGTTTTTCATGAACATCTGTTCTTTTCTGAATGATTGTCTACAGAAATGAAATTTGGACCTCAGACTTGCATTATTAGTGTGTGTTTACAAGCGTACTTCAGGAAAAAGTACTGCTCTGTGAAAGTAGAATGACTGTACCTTAGTCAATTTTATTATTTTATTTATGCTCCCTGCCCATGAAAGCAAGTTTCTACAAAGTTTGCAGATTTTAAATACCTGTTGCTAACTCCCAGATGCAAACTGTTGTAACCTTACAGAATTGGACAGGACCAAAATAGACTTTTAACAGACCCTTGTGACAAATACTTACGTCTTAATAAAATTTCTTAGCGCATATTTTGATGAAAGGATTTGGTCTTTTGTTTTAAAGAAATCGCATTTGTTTCACAAATATTTTCTACAGGAGTAGACTTGATAGCAACTTTCTATGGCTGCTTGTATGCTGGCTGTATACCTATCACGGTTCGCCCTCCTCATCCACAGAATCTTGCTACCACTCTGCCCACTGTCAAAATGATCGTAGAGGTATGTATAAGACATTTCTGTTTTCATACACTTCAGGAGGGTGTAGGTCAGCTGATGCAAGTAGTGACATTACCAGCTAAGTTATTTTGCCACTGTTAACTTAAAACAAGCTAGAAAAGAAAAGTTAGTGTGCTGTGACGGAGACCATGAATGCCTTAAAAAAAAAAACTTAATTTATAATATTGTTTCTGTTGTAATTCATACTGCTTTGCTTCTGCTATTTTTCTTCATGTGTTCAGCTTACCAGTTGTCTTGTTTGGATGGATATGAAATCACTGAGCAGTAATTCACTGAGTTTATAAATATTTTTAGTGTTTCTGTTTGTTTTACAGGTCAGTAAGTCCGCATGTATACTTACCACACAAGTGATAACGAAACTGTTGAAATCCAAGGAAGCTGCAGCAGCTGTAGATATTAAGACATGGCCCACTATTTTGGATACAGGTACAGAATGTTTGTCCACTAGCTAACAGGAAATGTAAGTAGGTTGGAGACTTCTTTCTTCTGTTATACCGTAACTGTCTGATGAATGCTGTCTTGCATCGCATTGACATAGCTGTCCAGAAACTAGAGAAGACTGGATGATCTTGTAGGTCCTTTCCAACCTTGTGATTCTGTGATTCCATGATTCTAAGCATCCAGTGTTAATGCTATAATGAAGATACACTGTTGCCCTGTGGCCTCTTTCCAAAATGTTAATACGATACCTTCTCTTTTTATGTCTTTTAAATAGATGATATGCCAAAAAAGAAGCTGGCTAATATTTTCAGACCTACATCTCCAGATATGTTGGCATATTTGGACTTCAGCGTGTCTACCACTGGTATATTAGCAGGAGTAAAGGTAAAGTACCTGAAGGAAGATTGCTATTTTAATTTCCTTTTATATTGGCACATTCTGCATCTATTTTTCCTGCCAGAGAAGAAATACAAAACTATGAGTGAACCATTTTAGCGTTCAAGAGACGTATTTTAAAGTCTGCATCAATGTTTCCTGATGCATTTTGGAAACATTCAGTCTGACCTGGTTGTATGTGAGCAGTCACTGAGGAGACCAAGTGGAGGCTGTTGGCTCTGAAGTTCACAGACGTTTTTGCCATGGAGACGTAGGTGTTCTTTGATGCCATTTGGCTTCATGACGGATGGCACTTACCAATAGCCTGAAAATCTGGATTCATCTCTCTTTTCCTGTCTGAAAGACACGTTAAAAAAATAATGACATGTTGCCACATTCTCTGTAGCAAACACGATTATTAAACGTGATACTCCTTTTTAAAAAAGTCCTAAAAGAGAGTTTTGATTTCCTCTTATAGATGTCACATGCAGCTACAAGTGCCTTATGTCGCTCTATAAAGCTACAGTGTGAGCTGTACCCTTCACGTCAGATTGCTATCTGCCTTGACCCCTACTGTGGTTTGGGATTTGCACTGTGGTGTTTGTGCAGGTATGTTATTTGAATCACTCGGCTTTCTCTTCACTTCTGTCGAAGCCAAAGTTAGTTGTAGTGGGTGGGACTGTCAGAGTAACCTCAGTTAATTTTTTGTTGGTGTTTTTTGTAACAACACATGTATTTTTAGTGACAAAGTTCATTTAAGGAAGTCAGTTGCTTTTGAGTAACTTAAGTTTTGCAAGTGAAATTAATTAAATACAGACTTCAAGGGGAAAACAGGAGGACTTAATTGCCACTTTGATTAAATAAGTACTTTTAAATTCTCTGATGATAAACTGTATCTTTTTACAAGAGAATTAAGGCAGCGATTGCAAAATTGATATTATGCATTAATGAATACTCCTGAAGGAAGCAATTATTATTTCTTAAAATGAATGAGAACTGATTTGACTCAGTCAAGTAACTGCTATTATGCAGTGTCTTACATAGAAGCAGAGTTCTTTTTTTTCAGATCTTTTAAAACATTCCATATCCTTGAAGCGATCCAAACATTTTGCTAAAACTAATAAAATAGTTTACCTACCTCATTAAAAATGCAGAAACTGAAAATGAAGAGTTATTTTATAAACAGAAGGTTACATTTACTGTAGTTAACCTGCTCCTTCACTCTCTAATGCCCCAAACTGGGAAGGAAGAGGACTGAAGGAAAAAAAAAAATAACCCTTGGTAGCATTTGATAATTTATCCCATCAATAAAATGAGGCCAGGTGGTAGGAGAAGAAACCTCAGTGGTGGGAGAAATAACATCTGCATATGGATCTATAGAAACATTTTTAAGAAATGGAAGTTTGTGAGTGAGATGCTCTTATATACAGGAGTTAATGTAAGGACTGCTTGTTTTAATGTGAGTTAGTGCTTTGTTTTTAGCACAACTTTTGTGAGATTGTCCTATTAAGAAACGATTTTATCTATTTTAAAATATCACTTTAAAATCAACAGAGCTGTGGTAGAGGCTGGAAAATTCAAGTAAAAACTTGAACGATGCAATATATGTGTTAAAGATGCATTTAACTCAAAGAAAAATATAATAGAATTATAAGTTCATCAACTGAAATCTGTAACTGTAATAATGTCTCTAAAAATACTAACTTCATAGTGTCAGTTGTCATGTGAACATTTTCTGGCTTTGCTTCTTACAATATCACTCGTGAACTAAGATACCTTAGATTTCACTTGGCAGAAAAGTGCAAGATGGAAGGAAGGAAATGGAATTTGTTGTGTCTAATTGGGAAGCAAGGTGAATGGGAAAGTGAATTGCCTGAATGCTTCAGAGTTTATCTACTGTATTTTAAAACAATTAGTAGAGCAGTTGCATTTTTCTTACGATTAGGTTTGGTATGTTCATTTTTGTGCCTGCCTTGCTTTTGTTGGGAAACCCAGAAAGACTTCTCACTCCTTTCTAACTTGCAGTTTTTCTGATAGGAAGAGGGTTTTTCTGCAGTTTTCACACAATCCCTGTGTGAAACTGTCTATGAAAAGTAATTTTAGCATTCTGGATTTTACTCTTACCCTCAATTTTAATATTACTGATGAAAATGACAAAAACCCAACTATGGTAAGCCAGGAAGAAGGCTAATTTTAAATACACGAGATATTAGGTACTTTCTGTTGCAGTGCTGCATGCCATGTTTCCACTTCTATCTGCTAGCTCCCTGCAGAAGTAAATATCTTTCCTATCAGATCTCTCCTCCTACTCAGCAGGCAGATTGAGAGAGGTACTTTTGCTGGAGGCCAGCACAAGTCAAGGACAGCACTGCAGCCACGGCCTGCAAGGGAAGCAGCATGGGAGGAAGCTCTGCACAGAATGCAAATGTTTGTGGTGTGGCATATGTATTCTTCCTCCCTCTCTTAACTACAGTTTACAGTTTATATGTGGAAAGGAAAAGTTGCCTAAATGTCAAGGCATCGCCTCTAGTTCAGTGCAGCTTGATACAAGACAGAAGCACTCCCCTTCAATTTCACAACTTAAGTTTAACCCATTGTTCATTGAAAACCCAGTGAGATGCTTTCTGTGGAGATTGGTCAAAATTCAAATAGATACCAAGCTCTCAGTTTAATGCAATTGTTTACTTCCCTTTGGCTTTATATAACACTTCTCTCTTTATGGTGGCTTGAAGTTCTCATGTGCCTTTTTCTTCCCTCTTCCTAGTGTATATTCGGGTCATCAGTCCATTCTTGTCCCTCCTCTGGAACTGGAGAGCAATGTGTCTCTGTGGCTATCTGCTGTAAGCCAGTATAAAGTGCGTGTCACTTTCTGTTCCTACTCAGTGATGGAGATGTGCACCAAAGGGCTTGGGACGCAGACTGATATGCTCCGGGTAAGTGAATCTAACTGTGCAACATGCTGATATATGAATGCATGTATCCTAGGAAGACCAAAAATAACAACAATTAAAAAAACCAAATAAATACAAAACCTTGGCCCCTGCCCACCCCCCACTCCAGTCCCACATCTGGCAAGGGCAAGTCTCACCGGTTTTCAAGCCTCTTCACATCAGAAGTATTGAATTTAATAATTATGTAATCTTCCTATGAGCTATAATTACAAGCTAATACACTCATTTATGTTTGACAGAATGTCTTAACTGAGGTTTAATTTATTTGAGAAACCACTTCTGCCTCTTCCGTAGGAGAGTTCCCATGGCTTTCATAACTAAGGTGCTCAGTGCTTCTGCTGAGAATGTTTGGCAGCTTGTTACGTGCAAGAAAGTGGTTATGTTGTACTTATTCTTAGTATAGACCAAAAAACAAATAATCTGTCTCTTTGTTCTTCTGGACCTCATTGGAAGGAATCGTGGCCCACAACTAGTTGTTGCAAGTTCATGTTCATGCTGATTAGCACTTGCAATTTCTCAAGTGCTTTACCTGTATCTGGACTGTGTAGGACTTTGAGCAAGTAGGTCTCTTGTGATCTCACCATGGTTCTGTCCAGCCCTGAGACACAATACTATTTTGTGTTTTCTCAGCTCAAAATTATGAGTGGCTGTATTGCAGCTACATGACAGGAAAGGTGTGCATTTTGTCCGTCTAGTTCTGCCTCCAAACTCCTTGGCAGTTTTAGAGGGCTGTCTTAGGAGGATGGAACCAAACTGAATGCAGTCCATATCCGTATTGTTTAACAAGTTCGTGTCAGTTATGCTGGTGCTTCAAAGTCAGCCAGTTCCACAAATGTAAACAGCCTATTTGTAGAAGTGCTGATTTCAGATTTAAAACGTTATTGTTTTCTGCACTCAGATGAAAGGAGTTAATCTGTCCTGTGTGCGAACATGTATGGTGGTTGCAGAGGAGAGACCAAGGATTGCATTAACACAGTCTTTCTCCAAGTTATTCAAAGACCTGGGTCTCTCTGCTCGTGCAGTGAGCACTACGTTTGGATGCAGGGTCAATGTAGCAATTTGCTTACAGGTGAGATTAAACTGCTTATTCGTTACACTTGTACATGGTATCTCTGGAAACTTGATGGGAAGTCATTGTTCAGCTGTGCATATTCTTTTTCTAAGTAACTATATGAGCTACAGCTCCCTTGCTTCATCACCAAGCTAAATAAGCCTTGAAGTTGTGGACTATGGTAATTTCTCCTCTTTGTACTAATTGACCAATTGATTTGCCTTACTGTGTGGTGGATCAGCATTACAAAATTTCTTCCCTCCCTGCTGTGCAGGAGCAGTACTAAAAATACACAACTTCCAGTTCATAAATGTGGTAAATATTCAGAGGAACACAGTTTCTGCTTTCATGTGATGCAGATTTTGGCTGTTAAAAAGTAGCTTTTGTGTGCACTTAGAATTAAATGAAGACAGAGTTCCCCAAGTAAGAACTCTTATCTTACAGACCAAGAAAAGGCTGACAGGTTTTTGTTTTGGTTTGGTTTTTAACTCTGAAATATCTCAAATGAGCATTATCCACATGTGTATATGTGTCTCACAGTATGTGAGAGCTGGGCTTTTTCCAGTTAAAGGTATAAAATTGGAAGCTCTAAGTTGGAGAATAGGGTTGTATAGTGCACTTCCCTGCTTCACAGGCTGGAGGCAATGACATGCAGTGCTCCAGACTTGTCTTTGATAGCTTAGTGTTCAGATAACATTTAGGGTTCATTCATAGAAGACCATTCAGAAAAGTCTCTAACATTCCTTGAACAGAACATTTCAGATGCCAGGGGGCGAAGCACAGCTTTCTGAATGTCCTGTCTGAAAAAAGGATTAAAAAGAAAAACATCTTGGATATTTGTTGTTCAAACTGTGCAAACTAAGTAGAAAGAGATCACTTCAGGGCTAGTTAAGAACTTCCTCTGCATTTCAGCTTGGAGGCATGTACCTATGAAATTAATCTAGGAGCAGCTTTCAGAATCTAGAAGACAGCCTCATAAAAAGAAAAAAAGAACAAAATCCTCTTGGCAGATTGTATCAAGAACAGCATCTGGGTAGTCACAAGCAGGGAAATGTGAAGTCTTCAGTCTCTTTACAGTAGAATAGTCTGCCTCATGGTGGGTTTTTGTTTTTTAAAAACAAATTTTCTTGCCAAAGAGTATTCCAGAAAAATTATGATGACCATAGGGCTGCCAGGCATTTAAGCTTTCTCCTTATTTTATACCTTTTTATCTTTGCTTTCATTCTTGGGGGTTTTCTTAGTTTGCTTTCCTTCTTTCCCTCATTATTCAAAAGTGGTAACTACTAGTGTGTTGTTGTTTTTTTTTTTTGTCTTGATGAATTTGGCTATAAATCTATTTATTCAAAGTCAGTGGGTTTTTGTACAAATTAGCTCACAAATAAATAGGTAACATCTTCCAACTTTACTGGACTGGTCTACTTGAGGAGGTATCTCTGAAGCTACTAGTACTGTTTAGATATATTCAGGTGGAAGAGGGATTTGTGATAAAACAGCTCTGCCTTAAACTTCTTGCTTATCTACTGGGACTTGCATGTTTCCCAGTGAGCTACTTTAAATGCCAGGCTCTTAAGAAGCCTGAATGGAAAATTTTCTTTTCGTTCAAAAACAGTATGAGTTTTGCTTTCTGTCTTACTGTGTGTATCTTATGTCTCCAGTGCTTCTTTGTTTGTATTTTCTTTTTTCCCTTTTCTCCCTCTTTCACACACTTTGATGGCCTCTGTTACTTCTGTTTGTGGTCCCACTGTCAGCCAAACAGGCTGGGCAAGCTGGCTGAGCAGGTATAGTGATGCATGTGTGTGCTTGTAACGTCCTAAAGTCAGTCTGGTTTGGTGGCATTACTCTATACAGAATGTGTCCTGTTTGAGGGAATTTTGATCAAGCTGTTTTTTCTAAAGAAATGTAGTGTTCTGTGTTCGTTGTTGTTTATTTTTTCATAAAAACACTTGCAGCTGAAGTACAAAACCTCATTCTCAAGTACAATTGAGGTACAGCAAGGATTGATGTTAATGAAACTGTAATCTGACACCTTATCAGTGCTACAGAAGTTGAAGGGAATGCCATTATAAAGGCATCATTGCTGTTTTCTAGCACCATGCTCCGGAGCTGATGACAAAGCAGCATCATTTCAAAACACTTCTAAAATGAGAAGCAAAGCTGAATTTCCCTGCACAGGGGAGAATAACTGCTGGTCCTTGGCCTACTTTTTAGTTTAACTACACATTTCACAGTAGTTTCGAGTTACCTTGAGATTAAACTCTGATTGGGAGGGTGAGAGGGAGCCCAGCAACAAAAACAAGTTCCTTGTTCCCACGCTGGGAAACGGATCTGTTTTAGGAGTCTGACCTCTCTTCAAAGTATGTCAGGAGGTTTATCCTCTGGCTGCAATAGATATCTACCTCTGTCTTGACTGTTAGATGCAGGAACCTTGACAAGACAGGGGATGGTTAGAGGTATGATTGATTTGAATGTTTTTTTCTCCGAAGTTAACAAAACTATTATGAAGTAGAACAGCTGTGCTTTAAGAAAGGGATTATGTCTGTGTAGGTTTATGTGTACATACTCTGCTTGCTATTTAGTGCTTTAGAGAGGATGTTTAACAAAATTTTGTAAACTTCAAGAGTTATGTGTATAAATACATGCTTTGCCTATGTGTTCATTTACTGGTTTCTACTGGTAGGTTTACTCATTTCTGTTCTAAAATGCATTTCTATTCTGAATGCATTTCTGAAATGGACATATAATTGCATTAAACATCAGTGTTTTATGGCAGTCACTCTAGAGGGGAAATATTTTTACTGTGTTCTTGGTAGATTACGGCAGCCCTTGATTAATGTCACTAAAAGGGAGAGAGGATTTTGTGGGTTTACTTGTCTGTAAAAATGGAAACAGGATTATCTGTCTTATTTTGAATTTGTTATTTCCTTTGTATTCTTAGGGAACAGCAGGACCAGATCCAACTACAGTCTATGTAGATATGAGAGCACTTCGACATGACAGGTACAGATTATGTTGGGTTAAAGCATTAACCAGTAAATGACTATAGCAAAGAAAAATCATCCACATTGTAATAACTCTGGTTTGTTGAAATATCCTTGGCAGCAGCTAATCCCACATCACTGAATTAAGTGATTGAATTAATTAATCCATCCTAGCAAATCCGGTGTATTGGAAGTGGTCCAGCATTTGTGTTCTTCCTTTCTAGACCCTTACCTAAATGGCTATCCATTCAGGCTCATTAGTTGGCTTCTTCTCTGTAATAATCATTTAAATAGTAAAAAAGTACCATTATCTTCTCCCTTAGACTTTTTTCTTTGGGCCACACATGCAAACATGGTCTGGAATCTTGCTAAGGATAAGTTCTATAAATTCTAATCTGTAGTCATTATTTTTGTATTATCTTCATCTTTCAGTTAACTTAGTTGATAGAACTGTTGGCAGTACCAAATTTGGACTGTAATTTTAATAGTGTTCGTACATCTATATATTTGCTTCTGTATTTACTTTTAGAAACACTTATATATAAACACTTGGTGTCTTTGCTTCAATCTTTTTATATTGATAATCTTAAATCAGGGATGTTAACTGGCAGGTGGTTTTTTTTTTGCTTGGTTTGGGTTGGGTTATTTTGTTTTGTTTTGTTTGTTTGTTTTACTGCTGTTTCTATTTTTCGAAGCTTAAATCTGCCAGAAGACATCAGGTCATCAACCTGATCTGGCATTTAAATAAAGTTTAGCCATAGTCTCAATGTTCCAACTGTGTTGGTCAATTCTAGCTAATAAGTGTTGCGCTGGTGTAATACTGCATAACTGATAGCAGCCTCTTCTCTTGTACACTCCTCTTATTGCACTCAGTTTTTTGCTCCTTCTGCTACTCTGTGAATGGACTGTATAATGTCACTTCATTCTTTTTAGGCTGTTTGCTCTTCACTTTTTGTAATTACTGCCAACACAGCTATGACTCAGTGTGGCAAGCAGAGGTCCAGAAGAACTCAGTAACGAAGATGAATGTAAAGTGCTGGTGGAACTGCAGCCTTAGAGCTTTGCTGGAATTAGTTACTCATCTCACTAGAGAGCTGAGTTCCTGATTCTTAGAAGAAACATGATACGTGGGAATACTGATAGTGAAGTCTTGAAGACAGCTAAAAACTCGTAACTGCTTTGTGCATAAGTGGCTGGCATTGTTATGACTGTGTCAGTGCAGGATGGGATAACACTGGATATACTGAAACACGTCTATTTTACTTCTATTTAAATTCATGGATCTTTCTACAATTGCATTCTTTTATTTTCTCAGGGTACGTTTGGTAGAGAGAGGTTCTCCACACAGTTTGCCACTTATGGAGTCTGGGAAGGTAAGAGACAGAGCAATCTTTTTACCTCACTACCCTTCTCTAGGTGGTGAATTGCTTCTCTCAGTACAGAATCTGTGCAATGAAAGGCTCAATATGCTTCGTTAATCGTTGTATATCTAGGAGAGGCACTAGAGAGAGCATGGAATGAACAAGAGTTAAAATGAAGCAAGGCTTTAAAGTGGAGTAATAGGATAGTTGAAAAAAATAACAGGCCTTTTCACAGAAAGCATTTTTCAGGCATGGAAGATCAGCTTTGCAGCTAAATACAAGCTGCAGAGTAGCCACGTAGAGGTTAAATGATTAAATGACTTAGTAGAAGAGACAGTCCTCACGTATGGAGGGAAGAACTGCAAAGACTATTGACTTCTGTGGCTCTGCATTATTAACTTACCTTTCTTTTGATGAATTCAGCTTTTGTTAACTTCATTTTTAAACATTTGTTTCCTGCTGAAGATCCTTCCAGGGGTAAAAGTCATCATAGCACACACAGAAACTAAGGGACCTCTGGGAGACTCGCATTTAGGAGAGGTAAAGTTTTCATGTGTTGTACTTTGTTTATCAGCAGTGTTTTAATTAATATATAGATAAATCATATTCAGTAAGTGCATGTCTTGTTTGAACAGCCACAAACACCTTAATGTGGCAAGGAAATGAACTTAGCAGGGAGCTGGAACTTTTTATTTCTGTGAATATCCACGTGGCTTTCTCCCTCTTTTGCAAAAATACCTCATGCTGGGACCAGATGACATTAGTTAACTCATCTCTGTCTGACTGGGAGCTAAAGGAGGCAGTGGATAGCTCATTAACATTGTAAACTGCCAGTGGATGGTTGTGATGAGGTTTGCTGCTTGGTTTAATCGTTTTTTATATACATTTGAATTTGTGTGTACTACGATACCAATCTCATAAGAGATGATTGCAGGTTAACAGGTGTCCCTCTCCAGTATGTCAAATGGCAAGTTCATTTTTTCTCCAAATTACACATATATAAAACTTTTCTTTACTCCTTTTTTTCCTGGTAGTTTTCTATGAAGCAGAAGTTAATAGCCTTAATAAAACAACTTCTGACATTTAAATCAAAAAATTCAGCTGCTCGAGTCTGGCAAGATAACCTATGTTTATTTTGGAATAGTTCCCCTATATTCATTTTTTTTTTTTAATCTTCTAGATATGGGTGAGTAGTCCGCACAATGCTACTGGTTACTATACAGTGTATGGAGAAGAAGCACTGCACGCTGATCACTTTTCTGCTCGCTTGAGTTTTGGAGATACTCAGACCATATGGGCTCGGACCGGGTACCTGGGCTTTCTGCGCAGAACTGAGCTTACTGATGCTAGTGGAGGTGAGGAAAGAATAAGTGTGCTGTGTGTTTGCTGCTACCTGGAGTAGCGGAGCTAGCAAAGAGTAGGCTGTCCTGCAAGTTTATTCTGATTTCCAAAAGAGAATAGTGCTGAATGTAAGAGGCGTTTTTGCTCTGTACATATTCGCTGACTTCCCTTTCTAGTTGATTTTTCTCTGAATCTCCTTCCTTACAGACAGAATTTGGTATTTCAGTGCTGATCCAGAGAATACTAATAACACTAGTTAATTCAGCAGCTTTAGGATGTGCACAAATGCCAGCAATTTCCCAGCCTTTCTGAAATAGGAGGTCTAGAGGAGTAACTTCCCCATAATTTTTCCAGTATAGAAAGTAATTTACTTAACTTTTTTTCCAGTTTAAACCATAATGTCTAATTTTGAGAAATGTATCCAAGTGGAAGAAAAACTGCTCTATTTTCTTCCTAAACAAAATATGGAATATGTGTAACTTTTATCAGACATCAAAAAAAGGCATCTTAAAACATCTCAAGAAAAGAAGTGAGTGCTTAATGCTTATCACTTATTAACAATGTATCTGCAGTTGCTTCTGATCGCACTTAAAAGAAGGGTGGTATCAACGTCAGTAGTGTCTGTCCCTCTCATCAGTGCTGTAGGATTCACAGACACCTTTTACACTTTCTGTCATCACTCATGGTACAAGACAGAAGAATAGGTTTCTCCACTTGCTGAACAATGTCTGTTTGGGCTATCCCATGCATTGCCCTCATCCATTGTAAGGAAGGAGAAATGGCGATCAAGGAGAGCAATTTATTGAAGACCCAGACTCTGGGAGGAGCTACCCCATCTGTTGCAGTGGATATCAGTTTAGGGTTCAGAATGAGTCTGTGATGTAGCTCTGTATCAGCCATTAAGAGAAGGCCCTTGTCCTGTCCACTGTTCAGTCTTGCTGGAGCTCTTGAGTACAGAAAAGGTGTTGGTCCAACTGGAGAAGCCTCCGCAGCTCAGTAAATCCATTTCCTCCAGAGCAACTTCCAGCAGATGTCTTTCACAAGCAACATGCCTCTGGAGAGCAAAACCTGCACTCTGGTGAAGAAACAGTCTTCATCAGAGATTTGCAGTATCCTAAAAACAGAAGGGGTTCCTTCTTGGCAGCAGGCCTCCACCCAGAGACCCCGTCATCAGAAAGTATAGAAAGAAAACTCTAACTCTGATGTGATCTTAGAAAGTGGCATTCTTTTCTAATTTCACAGTACGCACAGGGTGACTTGACAAATCAAACGCACCTTCTTGGAGTACAAGTTCTACATTTATACAATTGAGACATACATATGCAATACATTCCCCAGAAGCAGCATTCATGTTCATCGCTTTGCCAAGGACTCGTTAATATTTGCTGGTGGTCACACGACCACCTGCTTCATCTCCTTTATCTCCTCTTCAGCTTCCTCACAGTGACCCTTGGCCGACTTTCAGGTGTTCTTCCCCAATGTGGTAAATTTCCATTGCTTGTTATGCCATAATGAGTACCTTTTTTTTTAATCTTGGTTCACTGTAATTCAAAAGAATTTATATGAAACCCAAGAAAAGTCTTTACTACAACTGGTGGCTCCCAGGATACACTATATAGATAGGAAGTGGTCTGTTGTGGAGTTAGTGAAGCACAAAGCAAGACTGTTAGGCCTTCACATATCAAGCAGAGCTAACTGGAAATTGTACTGAACTAGCACACATCAGTCTCTTTTGCTAAACTGATAATATTGGTCCTTAAAACAGTATATATTGTTCCCTGTTGCTTAATCAGATGGGATCAACCCCACGTGGTATGCTGAGCAGTCCTGTGTCAGCCAGCCCCTCCTGTAACATGGAAGGGATGTGGTCTTGGGATGTGAGTGAGAGCTGACACGTAGAGTACACCTAGGTCCCTGAAAAGGCTTCACTGTGTTATCTTCTCATTCCAAGCTGGTAGATCTTGTTAAAAAACCTTTAAAACAAGGTGCTGTGGGCTTTCCTTGCTTTATTCACTTTCAGTTTTCCTGGGATAGTTATTTGACCTCCTCCTGGGCACACTGTACTGATGCTTTAGTGCTGCTTCTGAACAGGATGCTGAGAGAGAATAGTTCCTCTGTCAAAGTGAAATGGCTCCCTCTTCTTGAGAAAGCTAGTAATGGAAAGAAATGGGAGTCTGCAAGCAGACATTCACAAAGAACAAGAAACTGCAGGTGGTAAGGCACTGCCTTACTACTGCACCATTTTGTGTCTTGTAGCTTCTTGAAAAATCACATATCAGAGATATTCTTGCTGCGAAGCAGTGTCAATTATCCTTAAATTTGCTAGCAGTTGAGAAACCAGCTGTCATAAGCAAAGCATGCATTAAATATAGGGCTGCTTCCCAGCATGCTTTTTCAGTTACGTGACTGAGTAGAATTCCAAAATAAGCATGGGAAAAAAGAAAATTTAAAATGAACAGAGTCACAGGATGAACACGGCAGTATGCAGAGTATGTTCAGGAGAGCTTTTCACGTTAAACATAGGAGGGCTGTGATTACGAAATGGACTGGCTTGTTCTCTGCATTAACTTAAGCTGAGAATGTTGATGGCATGAGAACAAAAGGTTAAAAAACCTAATACTTGGAATTTTAAAATCTCCTATGATAGGAGAACTTCTTTGGTAAGAACAGTGGAACAAAAGAATGTTTTTACAATGGATTTTGATTAGTTTTATCGATAGAGATCACATTATGTAAGAAAGAGGCAGAACTAGATGACCTGTAAATTCTTCTTAGTCTGGTTTCTGTCTTTAAGTCAATAGACTGAAGTGCTAAATGGCCTTGCAGTCCTCTTCTTTCTGAATGATAGAGCTCAGAGTGCTTAACGCTCTCGATCCTAGGAAGCACCAAGAATGTCCAGTGTTCTGATCTGTTAATGTTTGCAATGTCTGTGCTCTGTTGCAGAAAGACACGATGCCCTGTATGTGGTAGGCTCTTTGGATGAAACACTGGAGCTTAGAGGAATGAGGTACCACCCCATTGATATAGAGACCTCTGTAATTAGAGCACATAAGAGCATTGCAGAATGGTAAGAGACACAATTATTTTTCTGTATCCTTTTGTATCTTCCAAAGCAGAAGGAGTTGAGTTTTGCAGGATAGCATGCCAGACTGAGAACTTGTAGAGTGAGCTCGCCAAAACCTTGCTTAGAAAATACTGCAGTGAGATAAACTAATTGGAATATAACATCCTCTTACTCCATTCAAATAAATAAATAAATAAATGAAGCTCATGCCTTTCACACAGTTTAAACTTCATAGTCTGAAAGATGGGGAGATCCTTGTGAACGGGAACGCTTCATACTGTATTGTTGTCTTCCCTGGTGGTTGGAATATACACACTTGGATCTTGTAAATACATTCTCATTTCATACACCATTTGGCTGTAGGTCTTCTTCAGTTGCAAAGTGGCAGTGTTTGCTTGTTGTGATAATTGGAAGGCTTTGTCTTCCCTTTAATAATATCTAGATATGAATAAAAGTACATTAATGGCAAGCGTGCACATACTGAATGTGAAATCTTCATGGTTCCTGTATTTTGTACAGGGACAATAGAAAAACTGTTGGCATAGAATGTATCAAGAAGTTACAGCCTTGATATCTCTTGATGTATATGTATTTTCTTCTTATTGCATCTCTTTTACCCATGAATTATATTGTTCAAGTCCATACAGTAATTATTTGCAGTGAGTCTGTTTTTGATAGCTTCCTTTGACTACAGTTCGTTGTTTTGTTTTTTTCAACATTAATATTTTTATTATGCCAACAGTGCTGTATTTACATGGACCAACTTGCTTGTGGTGGTTGTGGAATTAGAAGGCTCAGAACAAGAAGCGTTGGACCTGGTTGCTCTGGTAACAAATGTGGTTCTGGAGGAGCATTATCTCATAGTAGGTGTTGTAGTCATTGTGGACCCAGGTGTTATTCCTATCAATTCCCGTGGTGAAAAGCAACGAATGCACTTGAGAGACGGATTTTTAGCTGACCAGTTGGATCCTATTTACGTTGCCTACAACATGTGAAAAAAAGAAAATCGCATCAAGGCTAAAGCACCAAAATCTAGATACTGTCTGAATAGCATCTGAATTGATATGTTTTTAAAAACCGTTGAAGAACTTAAAAAAATGGAGATATTAATCTTCACAGACCTTCATCTCTCAGATTGTGTTTGCTTTCATAAATCCATTATAACAGTTATTGCTGTATTAGAATTTACTGGAATTCTTGAAGGAAGCTTATTAGAACTATCATGGACCAATGTGTTTTTTTTATTATTATTTCTGGGATTTTTTTTTTGTTTTTTTTGTTTGTTTGTTTTTTTACAATAATTATGAATGTCAGTACTTGATGCACTGCATAAAAGGACATAAGGCAGGGTGGGGAGAGAACACCAGCTGTGACTCTTGGAAATAATACGGAAAGTTGTAAATATCCAGTCCAAGTTACCCCTCCATGTGATTGTTTGCAATATATTGGCAGTATCTGGGTTGGGGCATAAGACTGCACACATCTCTACCATTTTCTCTACTGTACTGAAAGGAATTTTGCACATATTTGAGATTTAAAAATGCAGCCTTTGTATTTTAAATCACTGACTCATCCTTATTCAGAAGAAACAAATTCATTCCAGTCTCGGATTCAATATAACAATTATGCTGCTGCTCAGCTTTTTTGTACCAAGCAAAAACAAATACTGCATCTGTAACAAGGTTACTTAGTGTGCCATGCTGAACTCTGTAATGCTATAAACTTTATAATAAAATATTAAATTAATACTCAATTTTAACTATTTGATGCGGGAGCCTTCACTGCTCTTGCTCTTGTAACTTCATGTTAAAGTTGCTTGTTTTAATAGCATTAGTGGTTAATTACTGCCCTGCATAACACCGAGTATTTGAAAACTCATTCCAAAGCCAATAGTCTGAATCAATTGTAGAAATGTTTACAAAGCATGACCTTACAATATGTTCTCCGTTTATATCCTGTGCTAAAATTTACAGTCGTGATTTTCTTTTCCACCAGGGAAAGAATACTCAGTGTTAGTTAGGTGGATCTTTTCTGTTACAAGCTTTCATCTTTTTAACTGTATTTAGACAGACGTTTTGTTCCAGCTGAAATAGCCGGGCAGCTGAGTCACGCTTGTCTAAAAAAGGCTTCAGAGTTTCTGCCTGATCTAATACTGCAGCGAACCTAATTGAGAAAGAGAATGTGAAACTTCTCAAATGCTTTATGTGTTTGAGGGTAAGAACAAGAGGAGCAAATAATTATTTTTATAGAGTTAATAAAGACTTTGTGCTCCATGATTATTTTTTTTTTCTTAAATAATGCACGAGTTTGGCGTAAGAGCCAGGTTTTTCTGCAAGGCAATTGTGCCTGGATCAGTGCCTAAGAAAGATGGTGGTTAGTCTCCTGGGAACAGAACATCAAATGACTCTTTGACGAATGAACAATAGTAGTTCTTTGCCCTCGTGGTGTTTGTGGTGTATTATACAGCTGCATACTGGATGATGACTGTAATTATGTACAGAACCTGTGTAACTTATTGTCTAAGTACAGCAACGGCGAGCAACCCCTGTAACAACAGCTGGCAAAGAGGAAGAACTACCTAACCCGATTTTTAACATCGTCGTTTTTTAGCAGATAAAGCACTGTAAGATTTTTGTATTGATATGGCTGACAGCGAGACGAGTTGCCTTGTAAGATTTAAAACAAAAGCACATTAAACATTTCAAAAACGGCTCTTGAACACCTGACTTGGTGAGCGTTGGCTGCGGGACCAAAACCTGATAGCAGGAAGTTATGCCCTGTATTTTGAGCACTTTCGGTGCTTGTTTAATTAAATATTTACAGCTGTGCCTACGCGCACTTCTTCAGGGAAGTCCAGCTAATGGTGGGAGCCCGGAGGCCGCGCATGGAGGGGCGGGATGGGCTTGGGTGGGGCGGCCGCCCCGTGAGGGTGAGAGGGGGAATGGGTGCCCTGGCGGCGATGCCCTTCACTAAGCAGAACGTCCTTCCTCTGCTCGAGAAGCCCTGTATGGCATCGTTATCTCGGTCAGCGTGGTGTCCTCTCCAGTGCATCACTCTAAAACTGCCACCTTGAGTAAAACAAGAAGAGGGCGATTTGTCGTCGTTCAGAGCCCCGCCCAAAATCACTGAGTGTGTCGACCCTATGCTATGCTGATGGTTCTGGGGGGAAGTACAGTGGACCTGTGTTCGATCTAGGGAAACCTCTTGCGTATGTAACACAGTGCATGTGAGCTCAAGGTCTTTTTGCGGTTAGGGCGAGGATACCCCCTCCCTCATCCAACATCGTGCAGAAAGACTGCCTGCTTGCTAACACCACGTTTGCTTTTTAAAAACTTCATATTCTGCTCTCTTTCAGCCATCCCCCACAGTCTAAAGTCCACGCTGTCTGGGATGTGGAATGAACTCAAGCCTTTGCGTGGTAAAATCTACTCTCAAGAATATTTCAGGATGGAAAAACTGAAAGAGTGCGCTAATGCCCTGACTGTTACAATACAGTAGGTAGGGCCTGGTTGTAACATCTGTTAGAGGGAATAAATGGAAGTCAGATCACTCACTGAAATGCTGCCACTTCCTTCTGAAGTGTATTTCTCAGCTTCACACGCAGAATGAGCAGGAATATGCTTCCATATCCTTTACAGCATTCAGGAGGGAAGAGTACCTCTCATTTACATTGCAGTTTGCAGTGTGAACTATTGAACATATGGGAGATGTGTTGCAGTGCTTTGTTTGCATGGTTGCTTTATATCATGCTTCTCTGAGGGCTGTAAAAGTCCACATGTGATATGTGTGTGTGTTTGGGGGGGATAGGGGGGGCGGATAAAAAAGCACTTTTGTTTTATGTCTGTTATGTAGATGAGTTTCTGCACTCTGAGTACGTGAAATCTTCCTGAATGCTTCTCTCATCCTCCATTAGCAAGACTAAGGATAATTTCTTCCAGATATGCTAGCAGATCCCAGTAACATTAGAACCTGTACAGAAGAATGTTTTTGTTTGTGTTCTTTCAGAGCTGGCGATTTTGTGTCTTGTCAGAGAGAGGGTTCACTTTTTATAGATGTGCTCCACCTACAACGGATGAGAGGTAAAATGCAGAGTTCATAGAATGATAGAATGGCTTGGGTTGGAGAGGATGGAAAAAACATCTAGCTCTAATCGTGGGCAGGGTTGCCAGCCACTTGATCTGGCTGCCCAGTATGCCCCCAAGCCTGATCATGAATGCCTCCAGAGATGGGGGGCATCCACAACCTCTCTGGGCAACCTGTTCCAGTGCCTCAGTTCTACCTGAGTAAAAAACTTCTTACTTACATTTAACCTAAATCTCCCCTCTTTTAGTTTAAGGCCTTGTCCTGTCACTACATCACTATATCATTATCACTTCTGTCTCTATCAAATCGTGTAAAAAGATAGTCCTCTTCTTGCTTGGAAGACTGGAAGGCCGCAATGAGGTCTCCCCAGAGTCTTCTCCAGGCTGAACAAGGCCAGCTCCCTCAACCTTTATTCACAGGACAGGTGCTTCAGCCCTCTGATCATCTTCATAGCCCTCCTCTGGACCCACTCCACATCCTTACTGGGGGACCTCAGGCTTGGACACAGTAGTCCAGATAGGGCCTTATGGGTGTGGAATAAAGGGAACAATCAGCTCTCTCTCCCTGCTCTGTTAATGCTGCCTAGGACACTGCTGGCCTTCCGAGCTGCAAGCACACACTGCTGGCTCATGTCCAGCTTTTCTTCCACCAGAACTCTCAAGTTCTTCTTCACAGGGCTACTCTCAGTGAGTTCTTCTCCCAGTCTGTACACCTATCTGGGGTTGCCCCAACCCACATTCAACACCTGGCTTTAATAAGCCTCATTAGATTCTCATGTGTCCACTTTTCGAGCGTGTCCAGGTCCCTCTGGATGGTGTCCCTCCCTTCTGTTGGAGGTCAACTACAACACTCAGCTTGGTGTCATCAGCAAACTTGCTGAGGGCACGCTCAGTCCCACTGTCTATGTTGTTGGTAAAGATGTTGAAGAGCACTGGTCCCAAGACCAACCCCTGGGGGACATCACTCGCAACTGGCCTCCGTGTGGACATAGAGCCATTGACAACAGCTCTCTTGCTACAGCCATCTAATTCTTTATCCACTGAATACTGCAGCCTTCAAATCCTCCAATTTAGAGATAACTGTGTGGTGTGGGACCATGTGAGCGGCCTTGCACAAGCCCAGGTAGACAACATCAGTTGTAATGACAGCATTGTGAATTAAGAAAATGTAATTTTTTAGTAGAACTGTAATATAGGATGTATGCACCAGAACTGCTTCTGGCTGTCAGTTCCCTAGTGTTGAAAGTTTATTTGAGCCCGTTAAACATTTCAGCCCCTTGCTGCTATATTTTCTCCTTTTGCTTCACTTTTAGTGTTCCTGGTAAGTAGTTCTTAGATCAGCAGGGATTTAATTTGAAGCAACTGTCTGTTGGTGCCCTTTCTGGTAGGAAATCCCTTTGCATCCTCCTCTGTAAGGTGTCAGAAGCTTACCCCAGAGAGGCTCACTGTAACTCTGGCCTCAGGAGTCAGCAGTGGTGCTGCAGATGCCTGGGTCTGTATGCATGGGGGCAGTACTCGGGAGGGCTTGGCACAAGGAGGTGTGTTTGCCAAACTGTCTTGCCTGGCTTACCCACCGAGCAAGCTTGTGGGTGCCCCCACTGCTCACACTCTCAGCTAAGGCACCTTCTGTGCTGCATGCAGTTTTCTGCTACTGCAGTGCTGTGCAGAGCCACTGAACAGACTGGACTGTGTTAGGGAAGGGCTCCTCATCCATGTGCCACGCTGGCAGCCCTCACAAAGCAGGTGGGTGCCAGAGCCTCACCTGAAGAGCCTTCTGCTGGAACATTAGGCCCCTCTGCTGAACTCAGGTTCAGGCTTAAGACAGGGTTGTGAGAGTTAAAGCTACCCTGACTAACCTTGGGACAGTCAGTCCGCATTCACTGTCCTCACTCATGTCCTCAGGTCCGTCTGTATAAGCGGTGGACATGGCTGAAAGAGAGCAGTACAAGGAAGTGGTGAGGATGTTAGAAATGTAATGGAAGTAACCTGGATGTGCACTACCTTAGAGTAGCAAAACCACCTTTTTTAATTCTTGATGGAGTATGAGATACTGTCTTTCTAGTATTCATGTCTCTGCCCGAGCATCCTCCATCACTGCTTGGGGAGGCAGATGAGAATATTAAGATGATCCCTGTCAAAAACTAGGTTATTTTGTTCATTGAATCGTGAAATAAAAACATCGTCATCCACTGCCTTCTTTACCGTGAATTTGTGTTGGAGATGTTTCTGTACTGTTCCTAGCCATGAATGCCTTACTCACGGGTGTGCCTGATCCAGATGGCAAGTGCAGACCGACAGAAGACAGGAGCTGAAAGAGAGCCCCAGACAAATGAACCTGCTGCCACTGCAAACTTCAGTGGTGCTCTGAGGCTGTATCCCTCAACCTTTGACAACTCCGGGCAGCCATTGAGG
Source organism: Oreortyx pictus (assembly GCA_036925125.1). Classification (NCBI taxonomy): domain Eukaryota; kingdom Metazoa; phylum Chordata; class Aves; order Galliformes; family Odontophoridae; genus Oreortyx; species Oreortyx pictus. Next base: position 732,897 of record JAUPFR010000009.1, read on the forward strand.
TGCACAAAGCCTGGGACAAAAGGATGCACTTTTCATCAGAACCCAATTATGGCCCAAAGACCAAACCAACATTTTATTATCGTTGTTTCCACACTCTCTGGGGGCTACAGCTGATCATATATGGATTTCCCTCTTCTAGCTGAGCCTGGAGACCTTGCCAACGTGCGCCTCAGGCCCAGGAGCTGTCCCCAGCCCAGAAGCCTCATATGCTTTCACTTCCAGTTCTGCAGACTGCTACAAACAGGAGGATTCATAGACAGGAGAAAAGCCTGGGCTGTTACATGGTTATGCTTTGCCTTCCAAGCCAGGAGCGTCTCAAGTTACCAACGACAGCGTGGGCTCTGCTGAGTCCCTGTAAGGGGACAGGGTTAGTAGCATGTGCAGGGCAGACAGACCCCACTGGGATCACAGGAGTCTGTTTAGGCCAATCTGTAACCAGCTTCTTTGCATCACTCCCTGTCTCAACCCTTGAATTCTCCTTCTCCCTTTGCCAGCAACCTCCGATTGCAGTGGCCACCTGCTTCCAGCCCCATCCCTGTCCCTTGCACACAGCAGCAGGGAGTGAGCTTGAGATGAAGCATTTGCACACACAGCATCCCAGGTGGGCACTGTCCAAGAGGCTTTCCTGAGATGCATGAGTGTTACTCTCACAAAGCTGCAGAACACAATAAGCTGCTTAAGTAGCACAAGCTTAACTTCATGGAGCCCCCAAGTGCATCCAGTCTTTCCCCAAGAGGAGTGGTACTGCTCTGCACCTCTCCAGTGTGAGTGGGAGCTGCTCAACTGCTTCTCACCAGCTCACTCGTGCTCAAAGAACTCATGGCAAGCAGAGGTAACCATGGCAATGAAGGCCACAAACTCCTGGAAGTCGCACTCTGCGTCCCCATCACTGTCCAGCGCCTCCATGACTTTGTCCACAGTCTCCTGGTCTTTGATCTCCTGAAGGGATAGAAACACGTGTAGTAGCGTCTGCTTAACACAGCCCCAGCAAACTGGAAATCGTAGGGGAGTGCCAGTGGTAAGGGTAGCTTGAGCCCCACAGGGTAAGGCTATCACCTTCCCAGGGAAGGAAATTTCCCCATTGTCCAACCCAAGCCTCCAACCCTGACAACAGGCTGTTGCCTTTGTCCAGCCACCTTCTGCTCCTGGAGAGCTGGAGTGAAGTTTTCATGTGCTGCTGCGTGAATAAACTCCTTTCATTGTTCTTGCTTCCTCCAGGAGACAGAAGTGAGTGGAGCCAGCTGCCACACGGCATGGCTGCATGAGCCCATGTGTGCTACATAGGGGGCAATACTCACACCAAGGAAATGGGTTAATTCGTTATTAATGAGCTCCTTCAGCTCTGACTTCTTCAGCTTATGCTTGTCTCCTTCCTTCCCGGAGTACTGGTGGAAGGCATCAATGATGGCAATCATGGCCTTCTCCAGCTCAGACATGGTCACCACACGGTCCTGAGATCAGAGGGAGGCAACGCACACATCAGTAGGGTTAGGCTGCGGTGATGCCTTTTGCTTGGGCGAGCACCAGTGCCTTGGAGCATCTCCCCACCCAACACTGGCACAGCCAAGCTCTGCTAGCAGCTTTCACTCTGGGGAAGATGCCAAGATCTATGGGTTCTGAGAGGCCTTGGCTCTGTGTCTAAGTGCTCCAGGTGAGCTGCAGTGCTGGCAATGGGACAGCTGCATTCCCCGGAACTGACAGGCGTTGCATGCAGAGGACGGGAGGGAAAACTGGAAGGACACAGTTGACAAAAGCCCTGGAAGGCCTTCAGCAGGCACTCCTGCATTTCATACATGCACTGAGCTAGCTGCCAGGTGGGACAGAGTTATCTGCAAAGCTTGTGTTGCCAGTGCCCTTTGGGAAAGCTGCATGCCAGAAATGGGAGTGTGGGAAGCACAGGGCACCAGTCTGTGCCCAGGACAGGCAGCTGCGGGCTGTGGAACAGCAGCACGTTTCCCAGGGAAACCCACTCAAGATGATCCAAACCCTCAAACCTCTTCACTAGTCGAAGTGCAGCAGGAACTGGACAGTATCCCTGTGCCGTGTTCAGCTGACGAAACACCCACTCAGTCGTGCAGGCTGTCACCTCACCTATTTTTTCTTTCCTACAACTCGACCCACTGCTTTCCTCTTCATGTTTGGGATAGGAGTGAGTTGTTTTATTTATTTATTTATTTATTTATTTGGGGGGGGGGGGGGAACATTCCAGAAAAGCTTTGCTTTCCCTTCCATTTCAGGGTGCTGTTGCCTCTGTCTTTGCTGCCTGCAGGTCCATTTCTGAGTGAACAGTCAGGGGGGACACGGGCAGCATTCGATTTAAGTAGGTGCCAATAGGAGACAAGAAGGGCACCTCCTCTGCCTGCCTTCCTCGCGCACACGATCAGCAGACCAGCTCAGAACTATCGGTAACCGCAGCGTATCCTGAAGATTTCACAAATACCCAAACCAAAGACAGCCCGAAAGGGAGGGATGCAAATCCATCTCTCCAGAAAGCTGCGCACTGCCGTTGGGGTTAAAAACCCAACAATTTCGTGTCCGGTCTTCGTTTAATACATATCACGCGGGTTAAGTGTCTGACGCGGCCAGAGCTCAGCACCCCGACGGCCTCAGCAGCGAGCAAACAGCTCAGCCTCAGAACGGCAGCCCCCACCCAGCCCATTCGCCAGCCTGCCCCCAAGCCCCAGCTCTCTAGCACCGGCCCCGCTCACCTCCCTCGGCGGCGATCAGCGCTGCGGCTGCAGCCCGCCCGCGGACGGCCCTCTTATGGCTGTGGGCGTGGAGCTACAGCCGTGCCGCAGCGCCCGGCGCCAATGGCAAACGGAGGCAGCGGGGCTGCCGGTGCGTGGCCGTGCCCTCGCGGAGCGGCTGCCCGTGTGCCGGGGCCGTCACCCCGTCGCTCCGTCCGTCTCCTCGCGCCCGGAGGAGCAGCGGCGGTCCCGCGCGCAGAGACCTTCCAGCAGACACACAGCGACCACACAGCACCGAGCACGCTTTATTGCCAACCTCAGCTCAAAGCCCGAGCTCCCGTTGCCGGCGGAGGTGCTGCCGCACTCGGTGGACGCGGACCCGACGGGGATCCCGGCAGCGCTGCAGCCAAGGGGCAGCCAATGCACGGAGACGGAGCCGTGCCACGAGCGGCCGCTGCCCGGGCTCAGAGCCTAGTGGGGATGGCCGTGGGGGCCCGGCGGGTGGGGGCCTGGTGGGTGGTGCCCTGGTGGGTGATGCCCGGGTGGGTGATGCCCGGGTGGGTGATGCCCGGGTGGGTGATGATGCCCCGGAGGACCATGCGGTCCAGGTGGGTGTCCAGGCCCAGGATGTGGCGGTGGTGGCCCTCCATGTGGCCCTGCAGAGAGAGGTGTGTGTCAGGAGTGGGGGGGGCTGTGGGGCTCTGCTGGAGCTCTAGTGCCCTGGCTCCTTGTGGGAGGCACCTGGCGGGACGTGCCTGTGGGCAGCAGGATAGGATGTGGGCAGGGAGCAGCCTGGCAGCGCAGGCACCTCCGGGGCTGCCCAAGCCCTGTCCACGGGCACTCACCTGGATGTGGGGATGACATCTCACAGCCCTGAGCTGCAAAGGAAGGAAGGACCGTGCTGTCAGTGCTGCCCGCCATATATATACAGTCCAGGTGCCAGGCATCCCCATGGCCCCAGGCCTCCAACTCAGGTGTGGCCCGGCGTGCCCAGGCACTGACAGCACATGACCCCAGCCCTTCTGGGGACCCCAGGGGCAGCCACCCTCAGCTCTGCAGCCCCAGCACAACCCAGGCTTGTGCTTTCCCTTGCTGATGCAAAGAAACCAACCCTGGCCTCATGCATCCCCTCCGAGCGGTGAGGAACAGCCAAGCCCCGCGCCCAGCCCACGTCCTCGGTGCCACTCGGACCCAGGACTGTGTGTCCCAGCAAAGCCAGCCCTGGTGCCCCCACCCCGCTCAGTGCCTGCAGAGCTGACCACACCGACAGCACAGCAGTCCCAGCGTTGTCCTCGCGCAGCACCTGCGGCATCGGGGCCGGCCCCGGGGACCCCTTAAATACAGAGCCCTGACAGCGGGGTGCGGCGGGCAGGGCGGGCACCGTAAACACACTGCTGGCTTTACGGGTGCCATCACCATGGGGATGCCGAACAGACACGCGGCGCACCCAGCGCTGCGCACAAAGGTCTGCAGCCTTCACCAGGGCACGGTAGGGATGGGAGGTGGCTCCTCCGCCAGCACTGCGTGATCCCTGGGGTCAGGGTGAGGGTGGGTGAGGCTCAGCGGATCCGGCCAGGGAGAGGGGCGACGTACAGTTTCCTTCACACCCACTGGACAAACCTTTGGTGGAAAGAGGTGTGTGGGCCGGAGATGCTGTACTGGTTTCTGTCATCTGACGCACACGGGGAGTGGGTGTTCAGCGCCTTCTAGTTTGGATCTGGCAATAAAGTTTCCTCCTGTTGACTTTCAGGGTGATCCTGGTTCCCTTGCGCCACGGGGTGACAGGTCACATGGTGCAGCATTCACCCCAAAAGCCCTCTCTCATGGACGTACATTCTTGTGCTTAACATGCAACACCGATGTGTTGGGTGGAGGTGTGGGTGGTGAGGGAGGGGTCGGGGCTGTGGGGTTGCAAAATGTGGTCCCAGAACAACACTGCCTTGCACCCCAAGCTGCAAACACGTCTGTTAGTTTGCAGGATTGGGCATGGGCTCCTTCAGCCTTTGCCCTGTCCCACTTCTGCAAACAGAGAAATCCAGGTGACTGCCTTGCTCCTTGTTCAGGGTCCTTGAGCAGCTTGCAGCAGTCTCTCTCCTTGAGTCCTTTCCAGCCCCACCTGTGAAGAGTCCTTGAGGCCTGTGTGTCAGTCTGTGCCAGGCTGGGAGCTGGTGCTTTTCTGAACATTTAGATTAGCCCACGTCAGAGATGTGCAAACTGCTGCCACTTCCTTCATTTTAAAATTCACGATCCTGGTCTTTTAAAGGAAACTGTGACCTCAGACCACCTTTCCTCAGGGCCCCTGCTTTCTTGCCAGAACTCTGGACCAATATCTTTGGAGAAACTGAGGGTTTTACGTTGCCCAAAACTGAGCACAGTGCTTTCAGGCCTCTGCTTTTTTCTCTCTCCCTAGTTAAGCACAATGTGAGGTCTTCATAGCAGGCGCAGGGAGAAAAGGCAGTGTATGCCTTTGTGTCTCTGATGTGCGAGGCACCAGGCTCTGCCAGACCACGAGACAAAGGCTGGCAGTCATTGAACTGGGATAAAAAACTCATGAAGGCAGAGGAATGTGGGTAGGAGGAGGAAGAAAATGCTTCTGCCTCTGCAGGGCTGCTCACTGGAAACGGGGTTCTACAGGCTCCACAGCTCTGTGTGTCACTTTGTGGTTCTGAGCCCAGGAGAGATGAGATGGGATCCTAGCAGGCAGCCTCAAACCATCCAGAATAAGAAAGCACCAGCAAACACTGGAAATCAGGCTGGTGCCCATCGAAGTCAGTGGAGGAAAAAGTTGGAGTGGGGCCAGCGCACTGGCAGAGGTGTCAACAGCTCTGTATCCCACTGCTGGCCCACCAAGTACCGCCCCATTGCAGTTTATATGACCTTTTCAGAAAACACTGAACCATATCTCTGCCTCCGCCAGAAATTCTCTGGAACTGAAAACTCGGTGGTTCTGTAATCTCACCCAAAATATGGCCTTGAGCTAGGTCAACTCCTGGCTGAATTCAGCTAAATCACTATTCTAAACTCATTAAAAATACATGAATTTGTTCTCCACATCCAGAGAGAAGCTACTGCAGCACCGATGGGCAGTGTGCCTCCTGCCCTGGCACAGAGAGCAGCCCACAGGGGGGGTTGGGGTGCCCAAAGTGGGGGTGTACTGCTGGAGCAGGCACTGGAGACTAACAGCACTACTGTACAGAGACGTGCCACAACAAGCACAGAGGAAACCGTGTGTTTTCTTAAGGCGTGAAACGTGTGTCACTGTTGAAAACATGGCAGCTGTCAGCGTCAGATTCAGGTCTGTCTTTGCTCACAGCCAAGAAGGCCATACTCAGACCATGTTTTATAAATTCATTTGATCAAACCCCTAAATTACCTTTATATAAACGAGATTATATCTTAACGTCTTAAAAGGATCTCAACAATTTTTACTGTAGCAGCATAACGCGTAACAACAGGCAGGTACGACCTTGTGGAATGAATCCCTCGGTGCCGACAGCATGCGGGTGGCTGTGGTGCTTGCTTTGTGGAGCTCTGTATCCTCACCTCTGAGGAATACCTGCAGCTTGTCGTGCCTCTAAAGGACAGGGCACTCACAAGCAGCAGTAGCAGAGCGTTACGCTGTGTATTGTGGGCTAATCCACAGAAATGTAGAAGCTTGTGTAAAGCAATGCCCAAATAGCAAGAGTTTGGCAATTATTAACAGTTAAAATTGCATAATGAAGACAATGTCTGAAGGCAGATTGATTATATATGGACAATAAAATCAAATGGTCCACCCCTCATCACTGTGTTTTGGCAAGTAGTGCTGCAAATGATCTGAAGATTTCAGCAGCTATGGGGAAGTAGAGGTCCCGACGAGAAGCTGAACTCAGACAGATCATTATGGTTTCCTCATTTGTTTCCTCAACCCAAAACAAATCAGAGGCTATAAATCCTCAAATACAGCTGTCGCATACGTGCTTCAACCAACATCATCCGTTGAAAGCTGTGCAGAAGAAGCACCACAGCTCTCCCTGGTGGGAACGGCTGGGTACGGACCGGCAGCACTCCCAGGCGCAGGCTGAACCTGTGAGAGACAGAAAACGTATCTAACATATAGAATAAACGACAAATTAATTCTGTAATTCCGAAATGAGATCCATAAAGCTGCTGTATTCTTCCGAGAGCTTATGCAGGATGTGAGCAAAGAGCCGTTTGCTAGCAGAGGAGCATGTGAAATCCAACTTGCAGTGGTACATGCGAAGAGAGATGTGTTCCTGTCCTGGTGTGCATGGCAGTGCCATGCTGATGTCTCAGAGTTAATTATTTGTTATTTTTGCTCAAACTTGTGGTTCTGCTCATAACTTCCACACGAAGCGCACATCTATGCTGTAATAAAAGCAACGTGTGTCATGTTTGCCTGATTCAGATGCTTGCTCAAATTTATAGTTTTGCTTATGATTTCCAGATGTAATGCTTATCTAGGAAAAATATTCCTCCTGGTCACAAGACTTCTATAATAAGAGAAATAAGCTTGAAACAGGGGCACGAGTCCAAAACAGTAACTAATCAATAGAGATGAGGTGGAGACGAGGTGTCCTCAGAAAACCTGTGCCCAAAGCATGAGCACACTGGGTAGGGGGACACCTCCCCAGATGCCCACTGAACACTGCCAAAGACTCCACTGCAGTGCAGGAGGTTCAAATTTGTGTGTGTAACCATATGACTTGCACTTACATCAATTACATAGCAGGGAACTGTGACTTATTAGGGAGATGTGCAGTGAGTACTTTTGGGTTAAAATACAAGGTAAAGACTCAGATGAGCTTGATTTGTAGAGGTTACTCACCTTGCATCCTGTGCAAAAGTAAAGCAATGTCTCCACTGTAAACATTTGTCTAGGTAATTTGGGAGATTTTGAAATACTTGTAAATGCAGGGATGACATTTTGCAACCCCACAGCCCCGACCCCTCCCTCACCACCCACACCTCCACCCAACACATCGGTGTTGCATGTTAAGCACAAGAATGTACGTCCATGAGAGAGGGCTTTTGGGGTGAATGCTGCACCATGTGACCTGTCACCCCGCGGCGCAAGGGAACCAGGATCACCCTGAAAGTCAACAGGAGGAAACTTTATTGCCAGATCCAAACTAGAAGGCGCTGAACACCCACTCCCCGTGTGCGTCAGATGACAGAAACCAGTACAGCATCTCCGGCCCATACACCTCTTTCCACCAAAGGTTTGTCCAGTGGGTGTGAAGGAAACTGTACGTCGCCCCTCTCCCTGGCCGGATCCGCTGAGCCTCACCCACCCTCACCCTGACCCCAGGGATCACGCAGTGCTGGCGGAGGAGCCACCTCCCATCCCTACCGTGCCCTGGTGAAGGCTGCAGACCTTTGTGCGCAGCGCTGGGTGCGCCGCGTGTCTGTTCGGCATCCCCATGGTGATGGCACCCGTAAAGCCAGCAGTGTGTTTACGGTGCCCGCCCTGCCCGCCGCACCCCGCTGTCAGGGCTCTGTATTTAAGGGGTCCCCGGGGCCGGCCCCGACGCCGCAGGTGCTGCGCAAGGACAACGCTGGGACTGCTGTGCTGTCGGTGTGGTCAGTTCTGCAGGCACTGAGCGGGGTGGGGGCACCAGGGCTGGCTTTGCTGGGACACACAGTCCTGGGTCCGAGTGGCACCGAGGACGTGGGCTGGGCGCGGGGCTTGGCTGCTCCTCACCGCTCGGAGGGGATGCATGAGGCCAGGGTTGGTTTCTTTGCATCAGCAAGGGAAAGCACAAGCCTGGGTTGTGCTGGGGCTGCAGAGCTGAGGGTGGCTGCCCCTGGGGTCCCCAGAAGGGCTGGGGTCATGTGCTGTCAGTGCCTGGGCACGCCGGGCCACACCTGAGTTGGAGGCCTGGGGCCATGGGGATGCCTGGCACCTGGACTGTACATATATGGCGGGCAGCACTGACAGCACGGTCCTTCCTTCCTTTGCAGCTCAGGGCTGTGAGATGTCATCCCCACATCCAGGTGAGTGCCCGTGGACAGGGCTTGGGCAGCCCCGGAGGTGCCTGCGCTGCCAGGCTGCTCCCTGCCCACATCCTATCCTGCTGCCCACAGGCACGTCCCGCCAGGTGCCTCCCACAAGGAGCCAGGGCACTAGAGCTCCAGCAGAGCCCCACAGCCCCCCCCACTCCTGACACACACCTCTCTCTGCAGGGCCACATGGAGGGCCACCACCGCCACATCCTGGGCCTGGACACCCACCTGGACCGCATGGTCCTCCGGGGCATCATCACCCACCCGGGCATCACCCACCCGGGCATCACCCACCCGGGCATCACCCACCAGGGCACCACCCACCAGGCCCCCACCCGCCGGGCCCCCACGGCCATCCCCACTAGGCTCTGAGCCCGGGCAGCGGCCGCTCGTGGCACGGCTCCGTCTCCGTGCATTGGCTGCCCCTTGGCTGCAGCGCTGCCGGGATCCCCGTCGGGTCCGCGTCCACCGAGTGCGGCAGCACCTCCGCCGGCAACGGGAGCTCGGGCTTTGAGCTGAGGTTGGCAATAAAGCGTGCTCGGTGCTGTGTGGTCGCTGTGTGTCTGCTGGAAGGTCTCTGCGCGCGGGACCGCCGCTGCTCCTCCGGGCGCGAGGAGACGGACGGAGCGACGGGGTGACGGCCCCGGCACACGGGCAGCCGCTCCGCGAGGGCACGGCCACGCACCGGCAGCCCCGCTGCCGACCGCCCGGTACTCGGCTCCGCGCAGCGCCGGCCGGCTCTGCAGCTGCCCCTAGAATTACGGCCCGGCGGCGCGGAGAAACCCGGGGAAGCGACTGCGCAGTCACAGCCCCGTGCCGGGCTCCGCAGCGCTGCAGCAGGCGGCTCTCCGGAGGGACGCCGTGCTGCTGCTCCGCCCGCGGCCGCACCCAACCTCCCGCCTCCGTCCTGCGCGGCCCCCACCGCGCGGCGGGGATAGGGGCGGGGGTATGGGCGGGGATAGAGGCGTGCTCGTGGCGGTGCCCCACGGCCCCATTGGCGGCCTACTCGTGAGGCCACCTCGGCTCAGGGTAGCGCGGTCCCGACCCCAATTTCGGCCCGGCTCCCGACACGTCGCTGGCGGCGATGGCGGCGAACGGGTGAGTGTCCGTCATCCCCGCGCCCGTCATCCCCGTCCCCGCGCCCGTCGTCATCCCCGCGCATCTCCGCAGGGAGCTGAGACGGCGCGGCGGCCCGCGGCGCACGGCGGCGGCTACGGCGCTGGCAGCCTGGCGGCTGCACTGCCAGGGCGGCCGGCAGCGCTGGAGCTGCTTGGACGACGGCGGCGAGGACGAGGCGGCTGCCGGAGCGCGGCGGGCACAGACGGCGCTGGAAGCGCACTGTGTCGGCCTGGACACGGTGCGGGGTCGCGGGGCGGCGGCTGCGGGGAGTGGTGCGGGATGCCCGGCTGAGTCGCGGCTCCTTTCCCCCCCCCCCCCCCCGCAGGACGCGCTGCTGCGGACGCTGCCGGCCGCCGGTACGGCGGGGGATGCCGCCCGCAACGGCATGCGTTTCTACGCCGCGCTGCAAGCCGAGGACGGCCACTGGGCCGGCGATTACGGCGGGCCGCTGTTCCTGCTGCCAGGTGGGTCCCCGCATCGCCGCCGGAGCCTCGCCGCGCCCGGCTGCGTGTGACGGCGATGCTGTGCCCGCAGGGCTGCTCGTCGTCTGTCACACCGCCCGCATCCCGCTGCCCGACGGCTTCCGACGGGAGATGGTGCGCTACCTGCGCTCCGTGCAGCTCCCGGACGGCGGCTGGGGCCTGTGAGTAGTTGGGGGGCTCCTGGGGGGGGGGGGGGGGGGGGGCCGCGTCGCGGCCGTGCCTGATGCTGTGCTGCCTGTGTGTGTGTGTGTGTGTGTGTGTGCGCGTGGCAGGCACGTGGAGGACAAATCGACGGTGTTCGGCACAGCGCTCAACTACGTAGCCCTGAGGATCCTGGGGGTTGGCCCGGACGACCCCGACGTTGTGCGGGCCCGCGTCAACCTGCACAGCAAAGGTCAGTGCCCGGCTGCGTGGGGGCAGTGGGTAGTGGAGGAGCTGCTTGCCGTGGTGGTATCTGGACCTTTGCCTGACGATGGGGAGGATTTCTCTGTTTTCTTCTGCCTGCCTTTTTTTGGAGGCGTGTGTCTCTGCCTGAGCAGCACGCTCCTGGAGGCGGGGAGAGGCAAACCCTGGGATGTGGGATAAAGCAGGGAGCAGGCACGGCTGCGTCACTCTGAAAGCTGCTGTCTTTCTCTGCAGGAGGTGCCCTGGGGATCCCCTCTTGGGGAAAGTTTTGGCTGGCTGTCCTCAACGTCTACAGCTGGGAGGGGATGAACACGCTGCTCCCAGAGATGTGGTATATGCCGCCCTTGCTGTGGATGTGAGGGTGTTGTCAATCCTGCCGCTGGTCTCAGCCCAGAGCTGCCCGAGGCACTGGATGTGCTGGGCTGACTCCAGCTGTGGCCCCGAGCTGGGGCTGTTCAGGCTGCCTGTCCACTGGGAGGCTGGCAGCAGGAGCAGCTGATGGGGACACAGCACCAAGGGGATACACAAAGAGCACAGACTTGTTGGTTTTATCCACAGGGCCCTTTGCTCTCATGAGCAAGCAGAACTGAACCTAGCAGCACAGTGCTCGCTGTGCTCACCGTGCTCTAACCCCCTGTGGTCATACAGAGGGTCCTTAGTGGTCGCAGGGTGTCAGAGAGGGAAAGCGTACATCATTTTCTATGGGGAAGGTCAGGGGCTGCACAGTGCCAAGGGCTGCTGGGGCTTTGTCGTGGGATGCATTCGGCTGTCAGTTTGTGCCTCCACCTTCGACATAGTGTGGGGAAGAGAGGGGCCCCTGAACTGGCTTCTCATTCTTCTCTGAACCTGGGGTGCTCTCTGCCTGAGCTGGGCCAGGAGCAGTATCTGCTGGCCCTAGCAGGAAGAGCTTACCCCTGAACAGTGTGAGCAGGGCCAATCTGTGTGGGTGTTTCTACATTTTCTGCAGCTGTACCAGCAGCAGAAACCTGACACGGGCATCCTGCTAGCAAAGCTGTGCTGCCTGTGTCCCTTTGCCCTTCCTGTTGTTCTCAGAAGTACCTTCTCCGTTGCAAACAGGCTGCTCCCTACATGGTTCCCAGCCCACCCATCCAGGCTCTGGTGCCACTGCCGCCAGGTTTACCTCCCCATGAGCTACTGTTATGCTAAGCGTCTGTCAGCAGAGGAGGATGAACTCATCCAGAGCTTGCGGCAGGTGAGGAGCTGGCCTTCCAGGGGCTCCCCAGTGAGGGCACGTGGCTCCCTGGCTGCCTGCTGTGTCACTGGGGCCAGCCTCTGGCTCACGAAGCAGCACCTCTCATTGTCTGCATGGACAAAAAAGTCCAGGCAGTGGACCTCATGCAGCAAGCTGCCTCTGGGAGTTTGTTCCCAGCTTGCTAGGCTGATTGCCTCTGTTGTCTTTTGCCAGGAGCTTTACGTGCAGGACTATGCCAGCATCGACTGGCCAGCCCAGAGGAACAATGTGGCTGCCTGTGATGTGTACACCCCACATAGCTGGCTACTGGGGATCGCCTACGGTGAGCATAGTGCTTGATGAGATCGAGGGGCCCTTGCCATGGGTCTGCCCGTGATTAGGCTGGTGGTGGAACTGAAGCTGTCCTGTACCATGAGGGCCCTTCAAGGTCTGCCGTTAGCTACTAGCAGTGGCCGGTAGTTGGAAAGGAGACACTGGCTGTGTGATCACTGGGCCTTGTGTTCCGTGATAGCAGCAGGACCTTCTGCCCTAGTCTCAAGACCATCCTGAGGCAGAATAGTTTCCATTCTTTCTTCATCTGGTCATCGCGTGAGCAGTGGTGCAGCCAGCCACAGCAAGTGGATCTAGCCACATGGTGTGAATATTTCACTGCACGTCCCTTCATTTTCCAGCCCTCATGAATGTGTACGAAGCCCACCACAGCACCTACCTGCGGCAGCGAGCCATCGTGGAGCTGTACGACCACATCAAAGCTGATGACAGATTCACCAAGTGTATCAGCATTGGTCCAGTAGGTGGCTTGATATCGATCCTGTCAAATTGCCCTTGTCTGTTTAAGAACTAGCATGGGATTCCACAGCTTTTTGCAGTTGTGGTGTGTAACTGTAACCTCCAGATTTTGCTCAGGCACCACTCCTGCTGTTCATAGTGCTCAAGACTTTAGTGCTAACTGGACACAGGAGAGGGAGAGAGTATGGGGATGGCTGTAGTCCTAGTGAGGGGTACCCCTCCTTGTGGTTCAGGGACGTGATCTGAAGATAAGCCCTGGAGTAATCTTGTGGCACTTGCTGGACTGTCTCAGCTATGCTTAGAGTGATGCCACAGATAGAGTTGTCAGAGTGAAGCCCGGGACCTCTGGATGGATGTATGCTGGGTGATAGAGAGGGATGTTTGTGTCTGGGGCTGAAGGTTCTATATCCAGAGCAATGACAGTGATGCTCTCGGCAGATTTCCAAGACCATCAACATGTTGGTTCGCTGGTTTGAGGATGGGGAGAATTCCCCAGCTTTTCAGGAGCATGTTTCCAGGATCCCCGACTATCTCTGGTAATGATGTGTGTGACCACCTGGTGTGGCATGGGGTTCTGATCCCTGTGATGTTGGCATGCTGTGGCTCCCAGCCCCCTTCCTGGTGCTTTTGCTATGCCTGCGCTGCAGCGCTGTGTTTTCTCTTCACACAGGCTGGGCCTTGATGGCATGAAGATGCAGGTGAGATGCTGCTGGATTCCAGCTGTGACCAAGGGAGACCCTGGCTTGCTGGAGCTGCCTGTGGAATGGGATAGCTCCTGGCATCTCATTTTCAGCGTCTGTTGGCCTTGTCTGCCTGGCAGTGCCAGAAATGCATTGTGTCTGTTTTGCTTGTTTGCCTCTGGCTGTCAGCTGAGGGGGCAGCTGTAGGTCTCCATCCCCTTCATCCCCATGGGTCCTGGGAGAAGGGAAGGCAAAAGACAGTCCCCTGCCTGCCCTGCTGCTCAGGGGCTCTGATAGTTTGTGCAGATTGAGCTGTGCTTATCTTGTGGCTGTTGAGTCCCTCTGCTTATAACTGCTAACCTCTCCCGTTCTTGCTGTAAACAGAGCAGGTTAAAGCAGCTTCCTCATTTCCTGTCCCTCTGCTGTCCCTGAGCTTCTGCATTCCTGCCCCTTGGTGCCAGCAGATTGGCAGTGGTCCTGGGTGACATGAAATCAAGATGCAGGATGGAGGGAACAAAGGGTCTAATGCAGGAGGAATATGCTGTCCTGGAGTCCCCACAGGTACCAGTGGCAACTTGACCTTCACTATTCACTTTGTCTCTTTCAGGGTACAAATGGATCCCAGCTCTGGGACACTGCCTTTGCCATCCAGGCCTTCCTGGAGGTAAGATACTCCTCAAGTTTGCACAGTGCCTTCAGAAAAGACAGCATCGTGGTGCACCCTCAAATACAAAGGGCCTCCACTTGACATCCCCTTATGCCTCTGCTGTGGCGATTGTGGCATCACGATACAGCTGCATCAGGGAAACCCTCTCCTCAGAAAGCCCTTCAGCCACGGTAGGCAGGCTGTCCGGCACAATAGCACAGCCCTTCTTTGCCAGCTGCTTTTGAAGCAAGTCACAGGGCCAGCTGAATTGGCCAGATTAGATTTTCCTGTTGCCTTGATTACCCCGGTCCTTGTTCCTTGCTCTGCTTGGCCCTAGAGCATTCCATTTTGTCAAAAACAGTGTGCAGGACTGCTCTCCTGCATAAAGGCAGAAAGGGTTTTGATGGACATGTTTTGGAGGGCAATGAGATTGCTCAAGTAAGCCCCTCACCTGACCATGCAAAAATCTCTTAATGATGCAAGCAACAGCATGTAGCCCAGCTCTCAGTAGAGAGGTTTGTAATGAAAGTAACAAAAGAAGAATGAATGCAAACCTACAGGAAGGGCTATGCAAAGAGCAGGTGTTAGTGCCACCGAAGGTCAGCAAGGTCCTAGAATGTCCTCTTCTTTCCAAGGGACACATCTGGTGGGAAGAACTCCTTGCTGACTGTGCACCTCTGTTTCTAGGCAGAAGCCCATAAGATGCCCGAGTTCATGTCCTGCCTTCAGAACGCCCATGAGTTTCTTAGGTTCACCCAGGTAAGCTGAGCTGTTGTTGGTATCTCTGCAATGTTGGCTATGCAGTCTTGGCTTGTGAGAGCCTTGCTGGTCACCTCTGTTGTCTTCTGAAGAGCTTCCCTGCAAGGCTGAACTAGCAGTGTCTTGGGGACAGCTGTGTTACCTGTGCCCTTTTGCTGAGAGTCAGCTTTGCAGCTTACACAGGACCTTGGCCAGCCCCAGGCCCTGCTGTGAGGTGCTGTGGGATGTTTGAGTTGGCTGCCTTGGGCTGAGAGAGGCTGGAAAACTCAGACTTCTTTGCCCCTTCTCCTTGCTGGTGCCCATTCGTTTTAAGCACCCTTCTGAGAAACCAGCCTCCTTCCCCACTGACTGCACAGCTCAGATCTTGCTGGCCAGCAGCTTGGTGCAGATGCATCTGGTCTTAGTCATGGTGCTGTCAGAGAGACCCTTGACAGCAGATGGCTCCCTGTGAGGAAGGCAGCCAAGAAGGGGCTTTAGCAACACAGGCTGATGCAAGGACAAAACGTGATATTTCTTCAGCATTCCCCACTCCTGAGTTGACCTCTTTTCCTGTCTGCCTCCCTCAGTTAAGGACAGATGCTGAGCAGTCGCAAAGGACTCTGCATCTGCGATTGTTTAAGGCCATGACCTTTCAGCTGGGCAGCTCGAACCTGCCCTCCTTGTTTCTTGTCTTCTGCAGATCCCAGAGAACCCACCTGACTACCAGAAATATTACCGCCATATGAACAAGGTGTGATGGCCGGAGCCGGACTCCTACGGATGCATGCACAGAGCTGAGATTTGGGCAGCGGGGATGGGGGGGCATGAGAGACACTGCCTTCCCCTGTGCAAGAACAGAGCAAGTCCAGAGGGAGGTGCTGAGTCCTTCTTTACCTCCCTAGGGTGGCTTCCCCTTCAGCACACGGGACTGTGGCTGGATTGTGGCAGACTGCACAGCGGAGGGCCTGAAGTCGGTTATGCTGCTGCAGGAGAAGTGTCCCTTCATAGCCAACCCTGTCCCAGCTGAGCGCCTCTTTGATGCTGTGAATGTGGTAAGTGCTGCAAAGATTAGGATCGAGGGAAGTGCAGGCAGGCAAAACCAGCTAAAATGAGTGGCTAGATCTGATATTGCTAAGTCAGTATAAAGTCATGTGATGTGATGTGATGATCCGGACTGGAGATCTAACTGTCAGTGTGGTCAGGGACGTGGTTAATTTGCCAACCCATGTGGATCTGACTTTGTCCTTACAATTTGCTTGGGGCCAGACTGGAGTGGCACTGTCCGTGTGCCAGCCCCGTCCTCTCCCTCTGCTTGTTTGAGCAGTTGCTGAGCATGAGGAACTCAGATGGAGGCTTTGCCACATATGAAACCAAGAGAGGAGGCCACTTGCTGGAGCTGCTGAACCCCTCGGAAGTGTTTGGTAAGAGGAGCAGTGTGGGCTTGGTTGCCCTGCCCTCTGTGAAGAGGCAGGTCTTGCTCGAGGACCCTCTGTGGCCTGCATGTGCTGTGGGCCTTGGGGAGAGGTTAGCAGCGTGTGGCTCAGTGAGCTGCCCAGGAGAGGGGCTGTTTCAGTTATATCCTTCTCCTGCTGACAGGTGACATCATGATTGACTACACCTACGTGGAATGCACGTCAGCTGTCATGCAGGCACTGAGACACTTCCAAGACGTGTATCCTGAGCACAGAGCCCCAGAGATCAGGTAAGGCAGTGAAAGGAGAGTTGGGTAGGGGAGACAGTGGTGGTCTGTGCTGGCTGCTCTGTCTTGCCTGGGCCTCTGCAGTGGCATGGAGCAGCCCCTGGAGTGGCCGTTGGTATGCTCAGTGCTGGGATGCCAGTGATGTATGCAAACCAGAGCCCTCCCCCAGGACGCTAGAGCCTAATCTCACTTGGCATCTGTTTGGGATCAAGCTGGGGAAAATCAGTAGAGAATGAGCATGCCCTTTGACTTAGGAATTGCTTTGATCTTGCAGCCAGCTGTAGGCTAGGTCCCCTGGTTTGTATGCTGGCACGTGGCAGAAAGGTACCCAAGTAGGGTATGGTTTGACTCTGAAATTCTGAATGGGGTCATCTGTGCTTGCCAATTGAGCCCTCTAATCATGTGACCCGCAAAATCCTCAGAGGTAACAATGATGAAGCAGCCACTGAGTTTGAGCTGCTTTTGGATTGATTATCTTTCTCCTGACCAGAGAAACACTGCAGAAGGGCCTGGAGTTCTGTCGCAAGATGCAGCGAGCTGATGGGTCATGGGAAGGGTAAGCAGCACGCCCAGCTGCCCATTTCTGTCCTGTCTGCCCCAGTATGGGAAGGACCACAGACATCTTTCATGGCTGGTAGTGTGTATGAGAACAGTATGTTGCTCTGCCTGCATCTGTCTTTGCTGTGCATACAGCAGTGTCAGAGCCTGCCTCTGCCATGGTCCTTGCACTGTTTTTCCCTCTTGCCTAGGAGCTGGGGAGTTTGCTTCACATATGGAACCTGGTTTGGTCTGGAGGCGTTTGCTAGTATGCAGCATGTGTACTGTGATGGGTGAGTGAGGGCCAGGTGGTTCCTCCATCTCTAGCTCTGGGATAGGGATGGAACCCTGAGGTGGGGCTGGGTCGATGTCCTGGCTGCACATGGGCTCTTCTGCCCCAGATACTGCTCCTTCCAAATCTGATACCTGTGGTATGACCAGAGCACTCAACTGAGTTCAAGCTCTTGGGGCTGCCCTTGCTAAGAGCAGGGTAAAGCACAGCTTCTGTTTGCAGCTGGAAAACTACAAACTAGCTAGCTCTCATCTGTACCTAGCCCTGCCTGATTCTCTGCCTGTCCCTGCAGGGTGGCATGCAAAGAAGTGGCCCGAGCCTGCCAGTTCCTGCTCTCCAAGCAGATGACAGATGGTGGGTGGGGAGAGGACTTTGAGTCATGCGAGCAGCGCAAGTACGTGCAGAGTTCCACTTCGCAGATCCACAACACGTGTTGGGCCCTGCTGGGGCTCATGGCTGTCAGGTAGGAGCAGCCTTCTGACATGGCATGGCTTTTAGTGTTTGCTGAGATGGGAGAGACCAGCTGGGTTGCATGGAAAGGCTGGTGTAGGCTCTGGACCCTGCTGGCGTGGGCCATGTACCCAATCACGTTTCTTAGTTACTGCTACTCCTGCAGGGTGAGGTGTGGTTCTTCCAGAGACACTGTTGATGATAGGGAGAGGAGGAACCAGAGCAAAGCAAAGCTTTGGATCACAGCTGCAGGCCGCCAGCCTGGGATGATTTTTCTGTATTTCTAATGCATGGTACCCTGGAGCTGTAAGGGGCCTTCCCAGAGCACTCAGCACACTTTAGTTAAGCCTGGGGCAGACTGGAGGTGATTGAGTTCCTGAAGTATGTGAGTGATGGTACGCAGACAGTCAAGATGACAAAAATGATTATATCTCCCTTGTGCTTTGTAGGTACCCTGACATTGATGTGCTGGAAAGGGGCATCAAACTGTTGATGGATAAGCAGCTGCCCAATGGTGACTGGCCACAGGTATGTGCATCTCCTCTGATCTTTCCAGTTTGTTCTCCAGTGATGCATGTGTCCTGGGCATCATGTAGCCCTTGCAGCAGTGTGCTCAAAAGCCATGTGTGTCTTTTGATGGAGGACTTCAGGAAAATAATGAGCTCAGCACTGTGTCCTAGACATGCTGTGGTCTCCTGTCACCCACGTTGTCTTGCTGTCTGTCTCTCTCTCAGGAAAACATTGAGGGGGTGTTCAACAAATCGTGTGCCATCAGCTACACTGCCTACCGCAATGTCTTCCCCATCTGGACACTCGGGCGTTTCTCTCGGCTGCATCCCAACAGCCCTCTTGCTGAGCACCTGCAATCCGGATCGGCTGGGATGGGGAAGACCCCAAAGACAGCACTGTCTGATTGAACCCATGCTGTCACTCCAACTTGCCTTAAGTATCATATGCTGCATGAGGCACGGGGGGGGCTTCCTTCACAGGATCTCAGTGCTGATCTCGACTGCCTCTGCCAGGGAAGAGAGTGCTGCTGTGGTGCCACAGAAACTCAGCTTTCTGTTGACTGTCTTCTAAGAATCCGCTTTTAAAGGCTCTTGCCAAGTGTATCCACCCTCATGGGATATGCAGTGAAGTGCCTTTTCAAGTCAGTCTCACGGTCTTCAGAGAGAAAGCTGCCAAGCTGTGTTGTATCATGCATCTGGACTGACTCTCATTCTGGGTAGAACGAGGCTGACTTTATCTTCTTTCTTGTGCTGTCTTGCAGCCCCAGGTTGTCTGGCTGCATCAGGAGCGTAGGCTCTGGGGCTTCTGCTGTGCCCAGCATTGTGATGGAGTGCACTGCACAGTCCACAGTTCATCCTGAACTAGCCTGCGCTGTGGGTGCCAACAAATGCCTTTGAAGTGCTCTCTGCTCAGGGGGCTCTGCTGAGAGGGAGGTGCATCTGTCATCCCCAAGATGGGAAAGAAGAGTGCTTCACTCAGTTTTCTTTCCCTGCCACCCCAAAGCTGGTGGCATCTGGCTTCCCAGTGCTGCACAGCTCAAATCATCAGCATCATTCCCATTTTGAAAAAGGGGAAACTGAAGCAGAAAGGACTGAGGTGATTGGTGTCAGGGCACATCCTCCTGAGCTCCAGGCTTTCCTGAGCAGGGGTGCGGATATCGGAGGTGGAAATCACGTCAACAGATGAGTTAATAAATGGCTAATGGTGTTACAAGTGGATCCTGGCTGTATGTTGGTTTCCTCTTTGCCTTCAGCCAGTAGTGAGCTGACACGGCAAAAGAGAATCCCTGTGCTGCATCCAGATGCAGGAGATTGCTCTGGAAGCTCTGGGACCTTGGGTTTCTTCTGGGTTTGCTCTCAGCAGCCTGAGATGAAGACCAGGCCAACACAAGCAGTGCTTGGAGCTGGGCTGTGCCTAGAAATGGAGGCTGTGTAAAGGCAGTATCCTATCATCCATCCTGAGCTTCGCAGCAGTTGCTCTGTTCCCCTTGGGGAGCCAGGCCCTCCACTTATGTCTGGGTGCACATGAGCCTCTGCGTGCCCCTCTGTGCTCCCAGGCCCTGTGGGTACCTGATGGCATGCCACCAAGTTTTCTGTGTTGCTTTCTATTATCCCGAAGTCTTCCTGGAGGTTGTTGGTGAGCTCTGTGTCTGTCTTGTCCCTTCTGTGTGCAGTCCTCTCTAGTCCTATTGTCCCCTGATGTTTTTTTTGTCCCACTGTGCCACAGAACACTCTTTGTTCTCCTGTCCCTATTACAATATCTCTCCACCTTTTGCTTTGTGCACATCCCTGCACCCTTCCTTTACCTCGTGCAAGCTGCATTCAAGAGCTGGGGCAGATGTGTTGCCCCAGCAGCTACAGCTTTACCCAGAAGGGCTACCAGCAATGATTCCACATTCCCAAGGGCTGCAGCTTCGGGACAGGGCCAGTGGAGCTCCACATAGGGCCACCACAGGCACTGTGATGGAGAACGGACCTCAGTATAAATGGACTGCAGCAGGGTGGGGGTGCTGTGCATGGGTGGGGACTGTATCCTCACCTTGCATCATTGCCTCTGTACATCAGTTCTTCACCACTACATTCTGCTCCCAGAGAAATGTGGGCAACACTGTAGCCACCCAAGGACCACCAAAATCACCTGGAAGACTTTGAGCCTTCTGCCCCATTGGAAATCTCCCTCCTTTGGGCTTTGAGCCCCTCTAGGACCTCAGTGTTGCATTCTGTCAGTCTTGGGACCATTCTGCCTGCTCCTCCTAGGACCCCTTCAGAGCTCTCCCAACCCTCCTGTTTCCCAGCGCTCTCGGTCCCCTCTCTCCCTCTAGACACCTATATAGTCTCCTCAGGACCATGTCTGCGGCTGCCTTTGTGTCCTCAGACAACAAAGAGCCATTGAGGATGTCAGTCCCTGTCCCACTAAGGATGTCAGCCCCTGTCCCTTCTCAGATCCCCACCTGAAGTCTTTCTTGTGTCCCAAAGACCTCTGTCTGCCTTCTCCCCCTCTGGGCTCAGCAGTTCACATTGTGTCCTTGAGCCTTCTGTTGCCCTGGTGCTGTGGGATGCCTTGGTGATGCTTCTCTGCTGAAATGCACCCTGTCCTCTGCTCCGCCTGAGCAGACAGACTGCTCCACACAGGTGAGAAGGACACTTGGGCTGTCTGCTACAGGGCAGAGAAGAGAGACAACCAGGGCATAGATAACATCTTGTTAAGAGGCAGCTACCCTGGAAATGGGCCGGTCAGTGACTGGAGACGGGAAGGAGTGGGGAGAGAGATGGCAGAAGAGACAGAAGAGTGGACAGGAGTGATTTCTTCCCATCCTGTGGATGGAGGAAACAATGTAAAACCTGTCCCTAAGAAATGCTTATTTGCGATTCGGGTTATGAAGCTGCTTGGTGTCCTGAGAAGTTTGTGCACACATGGCACTGCAAAGCCGTGGCTATCTGGGTGTGGATGCCCAAGCTGTGTGTTGAGCCTGCATCTCAGATGCATGAAGTGTTAATTTTGATGCCATGTCTGCCACCCTTCCAGATTCTTGCCCTCTCCTCTGTCTATCCCAGCTTCTCCCTCTCACATGTTGATTGTCATCCCTCTGTCTCTCTCTTTGCCTGTCCATCCACATGACTGGATTACTGTCCCTCTGTCCAGTTCCCTGTCTTGCTGTCATTTCCTTTACACTTCCATGTGCTTCTGTTCTTCTGGTCCTTAGGGTTATACAGTGGGTGGGGTAATTCTCAAACTCTACTCCATGGGACCTGAAGCCCAGCTGGGGCAAAGACAGCACAGAAAAGTTCTCAGAAACACTACCAGGCATTATAGAATCACTGGCTCACAAAAACGTTGGAGTTGGAAAGGGTCTCTGAAGGGTCGCCTTGAGTAGGATGACAAGGACAAATTCGAGATGGTTTCTGAATATCTTCAGTGATGGAGATTAACTAATTTGCTTGGGCGGCATGCTCCAAAGTTTGAAAGTACCTCTTTCAAACTCTTGCTCTGTCACTGGGCTCAGAGAGGTGGTGGAGGCCTCATCCTTGAATAAATTCAAGGTCAGGCTGGGCAAGGCTCTGAGCAACCTAATGTAGCCAGAGATGTCCCTGTTCATTGCATGGCAGTTGGACTAGGTGACCTTTAAGAATCCCTCCCAACTCAGAAGATTCTGTCATTCTGCGATGCCCTGGAAAACTCCTTTGGGGTCCATCAGTTCTGACCACTTTTTAAGTACCATCTCATGAGAGCACAAGAACAAGCAATTCCAAAATATTGGAAGACAAGCAGGTGGGCCGCAAGGCCAGCTTGGCTGAACAGGGATTTTCTTCTAGAGCCTATTTAGAAAAAGGAAGTGTATATCCTCTGGAGTAATGTCAGGAACATGGAAAGATTACCCATAGGGAGCAAATTCAAGCAGCCAAAGCTCAGAGTTGAAGCTGGCCATTATTGAGTAGGACAATAAAAAGGTAGTTTGCTTTATTTAATATTTCATTTTTTATCAAAAGGAGGACCAGAGAGATCTTTGGTTCTTTACTTGATGAGAATGGTCCGCTTACAAACAGAGACACAGATAATGTAGAGACCTTTAAATGCCTTCATTGCCTTTTGTCAGCGCTGATTATGGGCTCTGGCACTCCATATACACCAAGTTGGAGGACCATGACAACAGTAATGATCAGTGTCCAGCCAACCCCAAACTTGTGTGGGATTTGCTGCTCCACATGGTTGTATATAAGTCCATGGGAGCCAAAGAGATTTGTCGTAAGGTATTCAGGGAGCTGGCTGATGTAATTGTATTTTGATGTCACCGGCCTCGCTCAATTACTCTTGAGAATCTTGGGAATCCGGAGAGGTCACATTTGACTGGATGATAGCAAATATTTTCCAATTTTCAATAAAGGTAAGAAAGAAGACCTTGATAATAACATCTGTCAGTCTCACTTCACTGTAGATGAAATTACTGATAAAATCATGCTGATAGTTACTGAAAGACACCAGAAGGACGATGTGGTCATTGGTCAGAGCCAATATGTGTTCATGATGGGAAGATCCTTTTTAAACTGACTTAATTTCCTTTTACAAGGTCACCCGTCTCAGCTGACCAACAGCAGCCAGCTGATGTTATCTTTTTGGATTTCAGTAAATCTTTTGATACCTTTACTCCCAGTGTCCATCTGCATAAAACTCCCAGCATACAGCTAGAAAAAAATGTAGCATGATGGATGAGAAACTGGGTGATGTGCTGGTCCAAAAGGGTCATGGAGTTACATCACACACTGGCGGCCAGTCACTAGCAAGGTTCCCCAGGGCTCCATTTTAGTGCCAGTTCTCTTTAATGTTGTCCTAACTTATTTGGATGTACAACTAGATGGCATTTTGAGCAAGTTTGTTGATGATACTAAATTGGGAGGAGGGTGGAGAGGCCTTGTGGAGAAAATTAGAAAGCTGGCTGCAACCAATCACGTGAATCTGGCAAGTGCCAGATTCTGCACCTGGAAAGGGGGAGCCCTGGCTGTCCATGCAGACTGGAGAATGCTGTAGAGAACTTCACTGAAAGTTTTGCATGGCTGACAGCAAGTTGAACATGAGCCAAACATAACTTGGATGCATTGAGCATGGCACTGCTAGCTGGTCAAGGGTCAAGATTGTCCCACTCTGTGCTGCACTGGTGTGGCCTCATGTTGAGTAGTGTGTGCAACTTGGGGCGCCACAGTACAGAAAGGATGTAGAACTATTATAGAGTTCCAAAGGAATGTTGCTCCTGCAGCAACTTGGTTCCCACCTGAGAGTCATCATGTTCAGATTCTGACCCTCTGCACTGCTCCCCAGTGATGGAATCTGGCTGCAGAAAGCCCACAGGAGATGAAATTTACCTGAGACTCTTCATGATGTATAATGGACATGAGCGCCATGAGCACAGCCTCCATACCTAAGGAAAGTCACTTTGGATCAGGCTCCCGTCCTGCATCTACCCAGGAAGGAAGGAGTGGTTCTGGGGCTGGGTGGAGGGGCAGGCCAAGGCTGGGGAGGAGATGTAGGCTTCAGCATAAGACCATCCCCTTGGCTACCTCTCCTCTGTCTCCCACAGCAAGAAGGGAATGGTCTCCCCATGTTTGGAGTGCCATGAAGGTCTAAGGCAGCAGGAGAAGGGCCCTCCCCAAGAGGAGCATCATGAGACCTTGTAGACAGCTGCATTGGATTGAAACTCTGTTTCTGGAAGGAGTGATGGAAATGTCTCTGTGAGCTTGAATCTGACACCACTATCCCCAAAAAGTGCCCCTTCCCCACCACTGTGTCTTTGTACTCTGCTTCCCTTGATCAGCCCCAAAGATCCAACTGACACATGGGCAGAGAAGCACCAGCTCTGGATCAAAACTTCTGAGGTGTTTTAATAAGAACAAATATGGATACATGATATAAAATCAGAGTAGTAACACTAGAGGAAACGCCACACTACTTCTGCTGACCATGGGAAAAGGGACCTCACAGTTCTCTAAGCAACACTGACTTCTCTGCCCTTGTAACCACACTCAAGCTTGTAGATCTCCTTGCCTGGGACTCAGGGACCCTTTTGCACCTGACTCTAGTGTCACAGTGCTTGTGTCCACATGGGGATGTGGCAGAGACACCTCTTCAACATCATCATAGCCCGTGTTCCTCAGGGACGAGGATGAGGTATCTCCATCAGCTTCAGGGCTGCCAGTACTTCTCTGGGAGTGCAGATCCATCCCTGCAAGCAGTAAGACAAGCACTGTGGTTGGTTCCGAGGGATACCCCTCCGGGGCTGTCCATCACATTCCTTCCTTCTCCCCACTGGTGATGAGACGTTCAGCCCTTTGTCCGAGACCATCCCCCCCAAGGAAATCTCCCTAGGGCAGGCTCTGCATCATGAGTGGCTGGGCTCATGGTACTGCAGCACAGGGAACGATGGTATGTGGTAACTAGTAGTGCTGCATTTCCTTCTTACCTCTGACTGCATCACTGGGCACCTCACAGTGACCCTGCCCGGAGACAGGATCATCCTCAGGTTCAGAAACCTCCCTGGCATCATCATAACCATCTTCTGGATCACCTCTGAGCAGGGTATCAGTGTCTAGAAGGAGAGGAGATCTGGTGACAGTGAGAAATAACATTTCAGGATGTTGAAGATGGGGAATGTGCAGGTAGTGGGGCTTAAAGACTGGCGTTGGCAGGGGCAGCTGGGCCCAGCCCTGTGCCAGGGACAGGGGAAAGGTCCACGCAGATGTGCTCTCAAAGGGCCTACACTCACCTGAGTGGTCGAACATTGTCTGCTTCTCCGATGCCGAGTTGTATCTGATCTCCTCATATAGAGCCTCAGGGAAGGGTTCCTCAGTTCTTCTGGAGCCTGAGGACAAAGGCAGGTCGGTCCTGGGGATGGGTAGAGAGGGACAGTACTCTGCTTTTCTCCCCATGCCCCACTACGGGGGTCAGCCCAGGGCTGGCTGTGTGGGCACCATTGCCACATCCCCTTTGAGATCAACAACCTGATGTGGGACAGCATCAGCCTCACAGCAACCTGTCAGAGTCAGCCTTCATGCTTCTTTGGTCTCTGTATTAGATCCCACTGATGACCCCCAGAGCTTCCCCCACTCTGCCCCATGAGTCCATAGCATGGCTGTGCCCAGCACAACACAGTAGCCTGACAACAGAGTGATAGACTGCACCTCATGCTCCTCCTGGCACCTCCTCTGCCCCAGAGCCCCCTCCACTGCTGCCATAGTGCAGCCAGTGGAACATCTTTGGCTGTCTCCTCTCTGCTCCCGTTCCCACCAGTGTTGCTTTGCCATTTCTTCTCTTGCCCCATCATTAACTCCCTCTGCTTATGGTCTCTCTCCACCCCTTGCTGCTGGGACCCAATGTCCATGCTGTCAGTGAAGTGGTGTGGGACAGGAAACAGCACATGCTCCTATCCCCCTACTTTACCTGCGCCCCTTTGCTGATGCTCCCCAGTACCACCAGCCCTATCAGGAGGCACCTCCCCCAGAATCACTGGGACAGGACCTACCTCTGTGCTGAGCCTTGGCACTTTGCACTTGCCCAGCCAGGATGGCCAGGAGCAGGCAGAGAAGAGCCCCCAGGATAATACAAATGACAACAGGCACTGAGAGTGTGCCAGTCGGATGGCCCAAGGGGAAGTCTGCAGGAGAAGGAACATGGCAGTGGATGTTTTGGAGAGAAAAGGGACAGGACATCCCAGCCCTTACCCCACTAATGCAAGGCAGCGGGGGTTGGGGGCTAGGGCCTGGGTGATGCAGCAGCTCCCATCCTCCTGGACACATTACAGCCCCCTTCCATCCCTAACAGCCTACTGCCTATTCCTGGGCATTTTGCACCCTGATAAAGAGACTTCTCCCACTGACTATGGGTCACAGTGTGGCCCAATAAAGACCCAGCCCCAAGAGAGGACACCTTACCTGCTTGTGGGGGGAGTGCTGTCGTCCTGGGTGAATCTGCAGAGGAGAGTAGGGCTGAGAGGGGATTGTACAGTAATAGGGAATGCCCCTGGCACATGTCTCAAACAAGTGCCACCTGAATTGCCTCTCCCGCAGGGCTGTGCAGGGCGTCTGGTGCAGGATCCAGGCCCCTGCTCTGCTCAGAACTGTGGGCAGGATCTGAGCAAAAAGGCCCAGCTCTGTCACTCACCTAAGCAATGCACTCCAACATCTTCTTTATGCCGGCAGACACCGCTGTCCCCAGGCTGGGCCCAGCAGTCCTGCAGTGACAGCTCTGTCCCTTTGCACTCCACTTGCTCCAGCCAGATGAATCCTGTACCCTCCCCAAATGCAGCCTCAGCCAGGGCAGATACTGCAGGGCCACAGCCCAGCTGCCGGCACACCACCTCAGCATCTTGCAAGTCCCACGAGTCATCACACACCGTCCCCCAGGAGCCGTGGTGCCAGACCTCCACTCTGCCTGAGCATCTGTCCTTGCCTCCTACGGTACGGATCTTCTCCCTGTCTGCAGATGCAGAACACCTCCCACATTGCACCAGCAGTCAGGACAGCCTTGCTAGGTGAGAAGCCATGGGGAGGAGCTGCCTTTACCTGTGCAACTGGTGGAATTGGGGCACGCTGCCACCAGGGGTCTTCCTGGGGGTCTCCCTGCAGAAGGAAATGCTACAGTGAAGGGGCTGGGGGTTGTGCAGAGGAGAGCAGAGCTGGTCTCATCTTGCACCTCGCTGTGCCATCTGGGCTACAGCAGCAGCTGAACCCCAGTCATTGAGAGGAAACACACGGCACTGCAAAGGGACTCAGGCTACTCATCCTAACAAAGTGCCTGGATCACAGAGCAGCAGGAGGGGAGGCTCCTCATACCCTGTCTGGTCTCTTCTGAGACCTCACTTGGAGTTGCCTCTGCTTCCCCTGGGCATTGCCGGTGAGCATGTGTGGCTCTGATAGCTCATGTGGCCTTTCTGCCACCAGCAGCAGAAGGATCTGACATGGGCAGAAAAAACCCCTCCAGGATCTTTCTCTGTGCCTGACTGTGCCAAGCGGGTAGCAGGAGCCGGGGTGCCACTGGTGCCCACATGGCTCATAGTTACCGCTGCAGTTGATGTTGGTCTCATCTCGCAGGTCATCACATGACTGTGGGTCCCAGGGTGCAGAAGGACACTGCCAGAAGGAGCTGTTGCTCTTCCCACACTCAACGTGATCCAGCCATGCAATGCCAGAAAGCTTGTCATAGCGTGAGCTCACTTCCAGGATCCCTGTGTCCCCACAGCCCAGTTGCTTGCACACCAATGGCACCGTGTCGAGACTCATCGAGTTGGAGCAAACACTCCCCCACGTTCCGTTATAGAAAACCTGCAGGCGCCCGGAGCAGCCGTCGCTGTTCTCCAGCCTCAGGTCCATGAACTCTGGAGGGAAGAAAGACCCAGGACAAACAGGCTGGTCCAGCTCTAGGAAGCAGAGGTTCCTCTGCACTTCTCGGGCTCCCCGCGCTCTCAGAAGCATGGCCAGCAAGTCCCCATTGCACCTGCTGAAGGAGAGGTCCCAGATGTGCACCCCCACCCTCCCCACTCCCCACTAGAATGGCTGTGCTCCCCAGATACCCCCACAGGGCCAAACAGTATGACTGCGTGCAGACATCCCCGGGTCAGGCTCAGGCTGAGGCATCGGCCATGCCCGGCTCGCCCCTCTCCCCATCCCCATTGCCCCAGGGCCACCAGCTCTGCTCCCAGCACAAACCTGAGCAGATGACTCCCGCATCCTCCTTGTGCCCGCAGTCGTGTTCTCCCCAGGCCTCAGCGGGGCAGTCCCATAGAGCAGCTTCTGTCCCAGTGCAGTTGACGCCATCCAGCCAGATCTGCCCAGAGCCCTTCCCAAACTGAGCGGAGCTGGCCTCCTGCACGGCCCGCCCGCAGCTCAGCTGGCGGCAAACAACGTCAGCATCAGCCATGTCCCAGCCGTCGTCGCAGACCGTGCCCCATTGGCCCTGGTAGTAGATCTCCACTCTCCCCGCGCAGCGTCCAGTCCCGTCCACCAGCCGGACCCTCCGGCTGCCTGCGGTGTGGAGAAGCCCCAGCCATCAGAGGCTGCCTGCCTGTCCCGCCCTGTGCCTGCGTGACATGCAGTGCTGCTCACCCCGACACACAGCCCCCACGTCCTCCATGATGCTCGTGGCGTTGGGCAGGGAGGTGTTGCAGAAGCTCAGGCCGGCCTCGTGTCCTGCACACCGCACCCCACGCAGCCCCACGGGGCCCGTCCCTCGCTCAGCCCTCGGTGGGATGTAGGCTGTGTCCGCCTCTCCGCAGCGCAGCTGCCGGCACACCACGCTGACTTCTTCCAGGTCCCACTGATCGTCCAGGACTCTGCCCCATGTCCCGTGCCAGAAGATCTCCACGCGCCCGTCACACGGGCTCTCTCCACCCACCAGCCGCAGGGACATGGAGCGAGCAGGGCCTGCGGAGAGCAGAGATTCTCCAGAGATGCACTGGGGAGCCCGGCACCCTGCAGGGTTTTTCCAGGGAGAGCTTCAGCCCAGTGCTGCCGTGACATCTCCAGCTTTGAATGGCCGTACTTCACTAAGAGGAGTTACCGCAGCCTTTTTTTCTGGCACACACCTGTGCAAATGACAGCAGCATCGTTCTCATGGGAGCACAGTGAGGCCCCCAGGATGGTCACTGGGCACTGACTCAGGTGGACCTCTCTCCCATCACAGTGGAACGAGTCACTCCAGACAGGGCCGGTTCCTCTCCCAAAATGCCCTCCTTTAGGAACGGTCTCCGCAAACCCACAGCCGAGTTGACGACAGAGAACGTGGGCATCCAAGAGGTCCCAGCGGGAGGCACAGAGGGTGCCCCAGGTCCCCATCACCTGGACCTCCACCCTGCCCGCACACGCCGTGCTGCTGTTCACCAGCCTGAACCCTGTGTACTCTGGGAACAGAGGAGGAGGAGATGGTGGGTTTGTGCTCTGGCTTTCTCAGGACCTGGAGAAGCCAAAGGGGCATTGCGTCCTTCTCCTTCTGCACTACTTCAGTGTGGCAAGACCACCACATTCATTCACTTCTCACACCCAGCAGTGCCCCACCCCTTGCTCCCCTGTCCCCTGCACAACCCCATGTTCAACCCCACCCTGAGTCCTTACGCGTGCAGGTGACGTGAGTGCCATTTGTGTGCGAGCAGGACTGGTTGATGGAGGATTCCCTGAGGCAGGAAGTGAGGATAGATGCATTCATCACATACTGCAGATCTCTGTCGCAGATGGGACTGACTCCTTCATCCAGAGGAGTTGCTCTGGGTATCAGCAGGGCTTTGCCACACTGCAAATCCCCGCAGACAACGTCAGCAGCTTTGGGACCAAAGTGTGAGTCGCAGACTGGTTTCCACTGTTCTCCATTGTGGATCTCCACATGACCTGAGCAGCTATTTTCTCCTCCAACAAGTCGAATAGGTCCTGGAGCAACCAAAGACACCTGTGAGGTCCTGAAGCTCTTTGGCACTTCAATTCTTACGTCCCACCAAGGCTGCCACACGCAGAGCCCCACAGCCATCCCAGCATCTCTCCCAGTGGGCCTTCCCCAGGGACCAGCAATTGACAGCCCCAGCTCATCACGAATGGTACATCAGCTGTTTTCTGGCATCTGCTCATTGATTCCCCTGAACTGGCCACAGAGGTGGAGAATAGGTTCCTCCCTTACCTGAACATGTAACTCCAGCATCCTCACTGTGGAAACAGTTATTTTTACTCCAGCCTGCATGTGCGCAATCAGACAGGGCAGACTCGGTGCCATTACAGGCAACATCGTCCATCCAAATGGGGCCAGACCCTGGCCCAAAGTGACTGTAGTGAGGAGCTTCAACAGCAGACCCGCAGCCCAACTGCTTGCAAACCACTTCAGCATCGTCCATGTCCCATGAGTCATCACACACGGTCCCCCACTGATTGTCGAGTTTCACTTCCACTCTTCCAGCACAGCGCACACTGCCATTTGCCAGCCTCACCTCCGCAACCCCTTCAAACACCAACATGAGACCCATCAGGAAGAGTGCTGAGCCCCACTTGGTTTGGGTTGGGTTCCACCCTGCTCAGCTGCACTCGCAGGCCCTGCCCTTTCTCCTGTTGTCTGACTTTGGGCAGTGTGGGGTCCTTCCTCTCCTCACGGGCTGTACAGGGCTGTAGGTGCAGCTCCATCTCTTCTGGGCCGTTCACTGCCTCACAGCCAACAGCACCTCCTCCCATCCCAATGGACACTGTCCCCATGCCCATCCACACATCATGCCTGTCCCTTCAAAGGCACTCACAAGGCTTCAAGGCACTGACCGGCACCTCCTCTAGACCTCAGATCCCCCTGCCTGGTACCAGCCCCAGCACCACAACACCCCCCACCCCCAGCATTCATTGTCCCCAGGGAGCACCAAGTTGACCTTGAGGATCACTCCAACCCATATCTTCTTGACCAGTGCAGATCCTGACTTTAGCCAGGGTCCACATGTTGGGCTTGCCCTCCTAAGGGTTGGGTTTCTGACAGAGAGCAGAACACAGACCCTCCAGGTCACCTCAGATGTTGGCTGTGCCCTGGAAACTGCTGAATGCCACCATCTCCAGCTGGGTCATCACCAGCTTCAAGAGCATCATGCTAGGAGCTATTCTCCAACACAGCCAGGAGTCCCAGATGGGTGCCCCAGGACTGAGTGTCTATAAATCCAACGAGGTACAAGCTTGGGTACACTGGAAGCAGAGATACCCTCTCCCACTCAGCAACGGTACATAGAAAGGCACAGAGTCCACGGACATCTGCATTTTCAGCCCCTTGTTTCAATGGGTCCTGGAAAGAAACACCCTCGCCAGAGAGATCTCAGTGACCGCACTGGTGCCTGCTTACCCTGGACTGTGGGACAAGGGAATGAGAACTTACCTCTGCATGGCTGCACAAAGAGGAACAGCCACAGCACCCGAGGTGACAGGAGTCCCTTTGTCTCCATCCTGAGCCTCTTGTCCTCTGGCACAGCCTTGCTGTGCTCCACTCTGTGCTATAGCTCCTGGGGATTCCTGGGGACAGTGACAACGAGAGAGCAATATATATCTACTCATACTTGCCCAGATGCAGCAGCAGCCAATTGAAGCAGCAGACACCTTTTTAGACATTATCGGCAGTAATCTCCCCTCTGACGCAAACCAGCTCTCCAATGAACTCCTCCAGCGCTGTTCATGACCATATATGAGGGACTGGGGCCACTGTGGGCGTCACGTTGCTCTGGTGGGCTTCAAGGATGGATCAGCTCTGGCCACGGGGAACGTGGGTCTGTCACTGTTGCACCCTGCAGAAACACTGAGCATCTCCCGAGTTGAGATTGTTCAACAGCACAAGATGTGACAGTCCATACACCCCCATATGCTGCAGGAACCATGAGGACAGGGCTGCAGCCGCTGAGGGGAAAGGCCCTTAGTCACGGCCAGAGAGCAGTCCTGGGAGTGCTGACTTGCTGGTCCCACCCTGGAGAGACCACCGAAGGTTCCTGGCAGCAGTGGGAGATGGGACAGGTCTGATCCCAGCAGCAGACCTGCAGCCCAGAGACTTAGACATGTCCCCGGCTCTTGGTGTGTCACCCAGGGGGCCATAATTCTCTGTGATATGATGGGAGCCAGAGCCTGACAGGCACTGCAGGTTTATAAACCACAGCCCACGTCACATCACGTGCAGGCAGGAAGACAGTGGTTTCCTCCTGGCCTGTGCCCAGGTGCATCCCTGCAGTGCCCCTGAACCACTTCCACCACAACTACACCAACTGAGGCTTCAGGGGAGGCTCCTGCAGTTTTGAAGTCAAGGGAAGGGAGGTAAATGATGTTTTATCCATTTAATGATATTTTTATTTCTATCTATTTAATTTCTATAGCTATATATATATAGGCACATACAAACGTATACACCTGTATACAAAGGCTGCTCTGAAAGTAATGCCTCCTATCTAATTATGTTGGCCTGTGATATCGGGGCAGATGGTGGTAGTACAGCAGTAGAGTTTGAATCTTTCCACCAGTAGTCCATTACACTTTGTTGCTGTGTGACAAATGGCAGCAGAGGGGCACTCCAACAGAACGGTGTCTGACATGGAAGTGCCGATGAAGCAAAGGTATGTCACTGAATTCCTTCATGCAAAAAAAATTGCAGACACTGACATCCACTGACACTTGCAGGGGAATGTTTGTCAGATCCTCTGGTGTAAAATTTGCAAGAGGCTTCTGCTAAATTTGCATCCCAGGGTTTCCATGTCCTAGCACCCACTGTCCTCAGCGTAGTCTTTAGGACTCCAACATGCCTCTCAGCCTTTCCAGAAGCTTGTGGATGATAAAGGATGTGATACTCCTAGTCAACGTTGTGCCTTTTGGCCCAGGAGCATGTAGATAAACTTGTAAAGTTTATTTTAGGAGTGATTCCCATTGTCAGACTCAGTTCTCCAGGAGGTACCACAATGCCATAGTACCTGCCTGTTCAGGTTGAGATGCAGTTACAATGTTTACCAGGCATAATTCCATCAACACAGTAGTTGCTTCTACTATTGTTGAGTGTGTAGTGCTTGCTGCAGCAGGTTTGTGGTCGTGTCCAATAGTCAGCTTGCAAGGCCTTACTGTGTCAAAATCATAGCCACTGATCCCTATTCCAGAGAGACTACTCGCACGGTGTCTAGCTCCAATTATCGGTGGTCAGTATGTTCTAACTTGACATCAGTGTCGGGCACTCCGAACACAACCATTTTAGTGTTTTTCCTTTGGACTCGTTTATCAAAACGTAACGGAATACAGTTGGGAAGGTCCAACCTTTACTGTCATACCACCACCAACTGCCTCTTATGTTGTGGGCCAACATCAAAAAACAGGAAACACTACTTTCAGACTAGCCCTCGTATTTGCAGACTCAGAGATAAGAAGGCCAATGCTGGCTGTACTTTTGCTAATATAGCACTTCTTGGGACAGATAATGAATAAAGCCTTGCTGGGCCTGCAGGTTTTATCCAAGTTTCTCCTTTGCTGGAGGCTGTTGCAAAGTACAGGTCTTGAAATTGCACAGTTAGAAAGCAGTAAGAATGGACAAGACAAATAAAATGCTAGAAAAGCTTTTTATTTTTCTTAATTAACTGAGGTACTCCTTATATGTAAAATCCATTATCGCTTTACATGGCACACAGGCTAAATGAGAACACTGAACTTCAAGGGCAAAGGCACTGCTTCAGAATGCTCGGTTCCTCACTTAGTAACAAGTGAGAGTCAGCTGCTGCACAGAGATAAAATAAACAGCTGTTAAAAACAGAAGAGCTGCTGCTACTGCTGTCTGAGACATCTTCATGGCTGCCACTGCAGGTGCACAGATGAAAGTAACCTCGCTGTCTGGAAGCATCTTACACAGAGCACTCTGTATAAGGGTTGTATCTACACTCCCACTCAAACCAAAGGAAAAAGCAAGTGAAAGGTCCACTGACACAGAGGTAATCCAGTAAAACTGGATTCAGGAAAGTGCCTGCCTCACCTCTTGAAACTTCTCTCCTGGTTCATTTTTGAATAAAGTTTATCTAGCTTTACAGAACCACACGAATTCCACTTGAAGCACAAAATGGAGCAGAATACTTCCCACCAGCCAATTCTGAATAGCAAGAGACTGCACAAGCTAGAACTGATACTTTCAAAATGTTTCTCAAATGGAAGCTGCACTTTCCCCCTGGCTGGTTACGTAGCACAGTGCTCTTCCCATGCACTACCAGCCAGCCATCTCCATCAGAGCACAGCACTATCTGCAAGATTTCTGCTTTGCATATAAACATCTTTATTGCCTGTTACCTTCCTCAGTTTGCTTCCTTTAGAAAAAGGAAAGCAGAAATGAAGGAAATTCCTTTGTTGAACTAGTGGGACAATCCATTTAACTGACATGAAAACATGAAAGGCCTTTCAGTACGTTCCCTAGCAGAGCATCGAGACTATGTCTAGTAACTAGTCTGTGTTAGCTAAACAGCTGAGTAACACCCAAGAGGTACATGCATCAGTCTGACTGAACTGACCCTTCAAAGGATGGGGAAAAGCTTCCTTGTTTCTCTCACCACCATACAAACCCAGCCTTGGTGCCTCTCAGTACAGGTCCACCAAGACTGCTAGGAAAAGCAGCTGGTTCTCACACAGAATCATTACTGAGTACTGACTGTGTAAAAAAAAAAAAAAAATTCAATGTCCATAAATTACTACTTGAAAATGGAAGGTCTTCCTAAGGAATTGCAGAGTTTGTGCACGATCTGCAACTCACACAGTGCAGGTGAGCTGGTATTTTTTGATATCAGAGGCAAGCACTGAGCTGAACAAAAAATAATCAGGTCGAGACCAAAATGCAGTACAGACTACAGCCATGTTACATGTGTAGATTAAATTGTGATGCCCTTCTTCCCCAGAACTCCAAAGAGAACACTGACTTAATTTGCTGTTTCAGAGCAAATCTTTGCCTTTCCAATCTCCAGTGAGGTGTCTTGTATTGTCCTGTCACCACAGTTACTCTGAGAACTGAATCTCAGGATGACTTCATTTTCTGTGCTCCCATCAGTGCCTGAATAAGAGGATAAATATTGCTTGTGCTTCAAAGCCCAAATATCAAGTAAACAGCAAGAATCATAAAATAAAGGTGAGGACTGAGTTCTAGTTTCATTGAAGGGATGTTCTTGCTGGTAGACTTTCTTTTCTCTTTTGAGTCCTTGGATTTCTCTGTATACTAGTATACAATTTTCCAGTGAGTTGGCTGCTCACAGTTGTTCTCTTTTTCACCACAAAATCGATTGTAAGTTGTTTTTGGATCAAATCCCAAGATCTCCCTTTCTTCATGAATCCGAAAGGAAAATGTAGAAACTGAGGTGCCTATAAAATACCTGTGAAAAAATCAGAATGGGTTTCTGATGCTAATTTGTTTTTTCAAACACAAGTAACAGATTTCAGTCCAGTGAATTTTAGTAAGAGATCTGTAAACAACTACATCTGGGTCAAAAGCAATATTCAGGTTTGTGACAGTAGAGTAAGGCCCAAAGAAAAGCAAGCTTACTACCTTGCATGTGCACAGATCCACTGGTCAATCACAGCCATTCCCCCATCTTTGTACAGTTCTAGCTCCTCCCAAGTAGGTTCAAACCTCACCATCTCAGGCACCAGTTTCTTGAGCAATTCAATCTCTAAAACAGGGAAAAACAAACATGTCAAAAAGTGCAATCTGCTGCTGTCATAAACTTTCAGTGTAAGTCAGAAGTCATCAATCCTAAAATGATTATTATCTGCCTACCCTCCTCAACAGCATCAGTGGCTATGAAAACTTTTTTAAGTTTATGCATTTCCAAGAGGCTGTGGATTTTCTTTACTGCTCCATGCAGGGAAGGCACATCTTCTCTGTGACCCCAGATGAAATCTTTCCTTCTGAGATGGACCCCCAGGTATGGACCACCTAGAGCTGTGCCCATCTTTACCTGAGAGAGAAAGAAAAAAATTAAAAATTTAAGAGCGCCATTATTCATTCATGCTGAAAAGGCCAGGGAATTTTAATGCATAATCTCTAGATAAGGTATTGAATTAGGCTAGCTGTGGAAAGTAATTTTAAGATATGGATTTGTAGCATTTTGATTTTTGGAGGCCTGCCTCATACAAGACAAATTAGGGTGCAAAATCTTCGTAAGCAAAAAATGCTCTCCTTGACCAAGTCCACAACTGGCAGTTTACAACTGAACTTTACAACCAAAGATTATGTCTCCTTTAGTGAAATGAGGGTAACAGAAATCTAGCACCCAGATCAGCCAGCCAAATCTCAACACCTTCCATGTAACTCATGTACTGTTGTACATGTCCCACAGTAACTCATGTTACTGTTGGATGGATTAAGAACTGGTTGGCTGGTCACAGCCAAAGGGCTGTGATCAATGGTTCTATGTCTGGGTGGAGGCTGGTCATGAGTGGTGTCCCCCACTTGGGACCAGTGCTCTTCAGCATCTCTAAATCATGGACTGCATTAAAAAAAAGGTGACCAGCAGGGAGAGGGAGGTGACTGTCCCCCTCTACTCAGCTCCTGTGAGGCACCGTGTGGAGCACTGCATCCAAGCCTGGGGACTTCAGCACAAGAAAGACACAGAGCTCTTTGAATGGGTCCAGAGGAAGGCCACTAAAATGATCAGTGGGCTGGAGCACCTCTCCTGTGAGGAAAGGTTGAGGGAACTGGGCTTGTTCAGCTTCGAGAAGGCTCTGGGGAGACCTCATTGTGGCCTTCCAGTACTTGAAGGGAGCGTATAAACAGGAGGGGGAACAACTGTTTACACAGTCCTAAGACAGGAGATTTCGGTTGGATCTTAGGAGCAAGTTTTTCACTCAGAGGGTGGTGACGCACTGTAACAGGTTGCCCAGAGAGCTTGTGTATGGCCCATCCCTGGAGGCATTCAAGGCCAGGCTGGATGTGGCTCTGGACAGCCCGGGCTAGTGGTTGGCGGACCTGCCCACAGCAGAGGGGTTGAAACTCAATGATCTTCAAGGTCCTTTTCAAGCCAGGCCATTCTATGATTACAATTCTACATCACACAGGAAGAATAGGAGAGTATGAACGTGCATGTCCACTGTGATCTGAGCAGGGAGAGTGAGATTCACGTGAATCTTTCAATATTCCCAGCGGAGTACAGCAAATAAAAGCAATTCATCTACTATGGAAAACTGTTACAATTTTACCTTCATCTGTGTCCAGTCCTCATTGTAATGAGTCCTGTCTGCCTCATCTGTGGATTGAAGGTACTTGCTTCTAAACTCATCTCCTGCTACACGGAGATGTTTAGCAAATACCATACTTCGACGGGTCTGTTGGAATAGGAGCAGATGCTGAATCAGAAAAAGGCAGAGCTAAAAATGACTAAGTGGAGACAGCATCATGTACAAGGAGCTCTCAGGATACTGTTCTAGCATCTTTAAAAGAGATCAACACTGGCGTTCTAATCTCATTCCAAATCTTCTAGCAAAACGTTCATATTAAGGGACAATGTGCATACTGTCTGCTGCAGAAGACTCATGCTATAGCTCAGACAGACTTTCTCCCTCCTTTCTGTATTGTATCAACACAATGTGATTCTGTTGAGTAGAGGCATTAGGTACCTTACCCGAGATGTGATGAAGACACTATACCCAAAAAGCAGTGGAAACGAGCATACACATCCCATGGCTGTGCAATGCATTGTGGAAAACAGCAAACAGCCTTGAGTGCTATGCCCACATCAGACACGTCCAAACCTTATCCTGATGGGGCTGTGCAGCTGTCATGCCATGCTTGGCATTTATGCAGCATAAATTACAGGTTTTTTTCTGGGCATGAAGCATTCCGACTCATTTTGCAAAGGCATATCCAAAAGAGAACACATGAATGTGTGAACCTCCACTGACAAGCTTTCTGAAGTGGATGCTCTCTGTATTTGGTTACACTATTACATGGAATATTTATTTCAAATTTGCATGTGTAGTATTGCGCTTTCTAACGACTTGCAAGTTTTGTTGTTTCTTCCTTATCATGTGGGAAGAAATAAACAACAGAGACCCTTCTCAGAGGTGCACTGAAAAGAACAAGAGACCACAGGCCAAGCTGCTGCAAGAGAACTTCTGTTTGGACATAAGGTAAAACTTTTTGTTGGCAATAATGACAAAGCTCTGGGACAGGCCCCAGAGAGGTGAAATATCTCAGCGTTGGGGAACTTCCACCCTCAACAGGACACAGCCCAGAACAATCAGATCTAGTTCTGGAGTGTGACTGTCAAGGTAGGGCCAAACTGGACACATCCCAGCCTAATTTTTTCTCTGATTCTAATTTTGAGAAAACAAAACCAGTACCAGTTATGTCATCTTTGTGAATATGAACTATATGAACAGTAAGATCTTCTAATTCCCTGAGGTCCTCCTCCCAGCGTGGTAAAAGCTAACACAAAAATACTGGATTTTGCTCAGGTATCCTTGAAGAACGTTGCTCAGACCAGTTATTTTCAGGGTACGCTGCTCCCAGACCTTGAGTCTAGGATGGGGAGCAGAGTAAACCCCTTAACAGTTCAGTAAGAAATAGTGACCTGCTACTGTCTGTGGAATGACACAAGTCCACAGGGCCAGATGAGATCCACCCAAGGATGCTGAGGGTGAGCTAGTGGAAGTGACTGCTAAGACACTTTCCACCGCCTATCAGCAGACCAGGAAGATGGGCAAGCCCCAAAATGACTGGAGACTTGCCAGTGTGACACTCATTTTCAAGAGACAGTAGGAGAATCTGGGGAACTACAGGCCTGTCAACATGACCTCAGTGTCAGTGAAGGTTATGGAACAGAATGGCTTGAGTGTAATCATACAGCATCTGTGGGACAGCCAGGGAATCAGGCCTAGCCAGTGTGGATTCATGAAAGGCAAGTCCTGCTTGACCAATCTGATCTTCAGACTGCCCTGTGGAGGACAGAAAGGCTGTGGATGTAGTCTACCTAGACTTTAGGGAAGCCTTTAACTCTGTCTCTACTGGAAAAGCTAGCAGCCCATGGTTTAGGCAGGTGTACTCTTGGCTGGAGGGCTGGACCCGGAGAGTGGTAGTGAATGGAGTTAAATCCACCCAGTGACCAGTCACAAGTGGTGTTCCTCAGGGTCAGTATTGTGGCCAGCCATGTTTAGTACTGATGACCAGGATGAAGAGATAACTCAGTAAGTCTGCAGATGACACCAAGCTGGGAGGAAGTATCAATCTCCCTGAAAGTAAGAAGGCCCTTCAGAGGAATCTGGACAGGCTGGGTTGCTGGGCTGAGGCCAATGGGATGAAGTTCAACAAGACCAAGCACCAGGTCCTACACTTTGGCCACAATAACCCCAGGGAATGCTACAGGCTTGGGGCAGAGTGGCTCCAAAGCTGTGTGGAAGAAAAGGATCCAGGGGTGTTAGCTGACAGCAGTGTGCCCAGGTGGCCAAGACGGCCAACAGCATCCTGGCTTTACTCAAAAATAGTGCAGTCAGCAGGAGCTGGAGGTGATCGTCCCTTGGTACTCAGCCCTGGTGAGGCAGCACCTCAAGTGTTGTGTTCAGTGTTGGGCCCCTCACTACACGAAAGACACTGAGGCCCTGGAACGTGTCCAGAGAAGGGCAAAGGAGCTGTGAGGGGTCTGGAGCACACGTCTTATGGGCAATGGCTGAGGGAACTGGGGTTGTTTGGTGTGGAGGAGGCTCAGAGGGGACCTTATTGCTCTCTACAGCTCTCTGGAAGGAGGTTGTGGCGAGGTGGGCGTCAGCCTTTCCTCCCGTGCAACTAGCAAAAGGACTAGAGGGAATGGCCTCATTTTGTGCCAGAGGAGATTCAGGATGGATGCTAGGAAGAACTTCTCTGAGAGAGTGGTCAGGGGCTGGAATGGGCTGCCCAGGGAGGTGGGGCAGTCATCATCCCTGGAGGTGTTCAAGAAACATTTAATGCTGTACTGAGGGACATGGTTTAGTGGAAAATATTTCTGATCTATGCAACTGGTTTCATAACATCATAAGAGAGAGCCACTTCCTCTTTAACATTTGTATTTTATCAAGCACATCTCTTCTATTTTCCTACAGCTGGATCTTTATGTCTTTATAATATTCTTAAAAATAATTCCTATGAGAACAGTTTACTAAACCCTTGAGTGGAATATCCCTAAGTGCTCAGTGTTACCTTGAAACCTGTAGGAATTCCGTTATCAAACAGAAAGAAAGTTAGGATGATACTGAGCACTTTCAGGAACTCTTTAGAAACATCTCATCTTGAG
Source organism: Oreortyx pictus (assembly GCA_036925125.1). NCBI lineage: Eukaryota > Metazoa > Chordata > Aves > Galliformes > Odontophoridae > Oreortyx > Oreortyx pictus. The sequence continues at coordinate 772,883 of JAUPFR010000009.1, forward strand.
GCTGACAAGAATCTACACAAAGACAGTTCGGTTTTGGTTGCAGACACTGCATATGGGAGGTCCTTCTAAATATAGCTCCCTATAGCTCTAGATTTCTGGGGAGAAAACATGAAGACACAATAATTACATTAATCCATAGCAACCTGAAGACCACCGTTAGCATATGCTGCTGAAAAACAAGTTACTTTCAAGAAAAAAAAAAAATCCAAGGCAAAACAGAAGCAGGTATTGGTCACGGATTTTTTTTTTTTTTTAATCAAAACCAGGTAGAAAATCTAGAGAAGCTAACTGCAGAATACTCACATTCCAATAATCTTTCCCTCCATAGTGGTCATGAAGAAGGTTTTCAGCTCTGTCCAACATCACTGACCTATTAAAAATTGTAAAACTGAGTGTAGCTCACTTAGGAACAGAATTCACATTATGATGTTTCTTTACACAGATGCCAGGATAAAGCACAGCCTATGATCTATTTGGAAATAGCACATGGGGAATGAGGGATAAGGTGCCAACCTACAATGCATAAAGCAAATTGTGACCCAGAGCCTGCTGAGGAGAGAAAAGAATAATGGCATTGTGTGTTGCTACTCTCTTCCTTAATAAATGTTACTCTTCAATGTGATAATTAAACAAGCAATAACAATCCCTTGTATAGTCCTTAGAGTAGCTACTATTGGAGAAATAAATTTGCCAACAGAGAGAGTGATCCAAAGGGGAGAAGAAAGCTGTGATATGACACCCAGCCTGAAGGCAGCTGAGAGTTTCTTTGCACTCACAAACTAGAGAAGGTGATTTCCATGTGTGTAATAAAGCACTCTAGAGCAAACGGATCTAAGCATATACAGATACTAGAAAAGCATATTAGTAAAAAAAAGCAGAGATTTTAAATTGATCTTTTTTTTGCTGACATGAAAACAACCTATGTTTTCCATAAGTTCTTTGTATACTGGGAACTTAACTGCAATGTCCAAGTTCTACAAAGCAGAGAAGATTTTGAGTTTTGAGCATTCAAGAATATACAGGACATAGACTTGGTGGGTGCTCTGAGCATACTGAATATGAGTGAACACACAAAGAAATGCTTCTGCAGAAGGAAATCAAAGTTATCTGGATTCTCTTCTACTTAAAATGAGAGGAAGCAGCCCATCAACGTTAGAGCAACACTGCTGCAAATCAGCTGGGCACTTGCACATACAGCTACAAAGAAATCTGGAAAACAGACTACAGACTGTGCTGCTGGATGAAAATCACAGCCTTTAGCAGAAAGCTTAGAGGTAAATCAGATTAATAATCTGTCCAAACAAAAGCTACTATAGCTAAATTCAACTTTTAAGAGGGGATCTATATAAAAATAAGCAAGTTGTGCCCAATTGAAGACAACTAAAAGGCTCACAAGCTCCATGAGGTTAAATAGGTAAAAATAACCTGTAAGGAAAGCTATAAAAGAATTTTGGCAGCAAGAAATAAAGGGCTTCAGTTACATGAAAAGCATTACTTCAATACAAAGAAAATTAAAAGCTTAACAAGCATTTAGACACAATAACTTCTTAAGAGAAAAAGAATATGTAATTTTTTTGTAGCTTTGTGGTAGGTGGAGCAGCTGGGAAGATCCCATGCGGGAACTTCTTTTCACAGCAAACTCACCAGGGAATACATTGAACCAAAGTATCCACAGGGAGTATCTAGCTACAGGACAGCTAGGGCAAGTGAACGAACTTATGGTCAAGCCATTCAACCAAGGGTGAAGCAGCACTGCCTATAATCCTGCTATGCAACTTCTTGCTTAAACTGCCTCTGTACCAAGAGGCCTGCAACGAGGCTAAAATGATGTTAATCTTCTAAAAACACACCTTGGAGAGGTCTGGGATGCAACACAGCGGTAAGCTTGAAGGCAGTACTGGAAAACTTAGTAGCAACTATTACAACAACACGGAATGAATACCTAGATAAAATAAATTGGTGAAACCGGAGCTCTGAATTAGAGAACATGCGCTTTGGACAGGACAAGCATGCATATATGTACAGACTGGGTGAGGAGAGGCTAGAGAACAGCCCTGTGGAAAAGGATCTGGAGTTTCTGGCTGAAGGTAAGTTGAACCTGAGCCAGCAGTGTGCCCTGGCAGCCAGAGGGCCAACCATAAAGTGGGGTACACCAGGCCCAGCACTGCCAGCTGGGAGAGGGAAGGGATTGTCCCCATGGTGCAGCCTCATCTCGAGCACTGGGGGCAGGTTGGGTGCCATAGTACAAGAAGGACATAAAGCAATTGGAGAGCATCCAGAGGAGGGCTGTGAGGATGGTGAAGGGTCTGGAGGGCAAGGTGTGTGAGGAGTGGCTGAGATTCCTTGGTTTGCTCAGCCTGGAGCAGAGGAGGTTGACAGGAGGCCTTGTGGCAGCCTAGAACTTTCTCATGAGGGGAGCAGAGGGGCAGCCAATGGTTCAGTGTCCAGATGGAGATCAATGACGAGTGGGACCGGCATTTTTTATTATCTTCATTAATTACACTGACAGTGGGATTGAGTTGCCCTCAGTGAATTTGTGGACGACACCAAGCCGTGTGGTATGGCCAAAATGCCTCAGGGACAGGATGTTATCCCGAGGGATGAGGAAAGGCTGAGCAGTGGGCCCAGGAGAACCTCATGAGGCTCAACAGTGACAAGTGCAAGGTCAGGTGCCTGCGTTGTGGCAACCCTCACCGTAAGTACACACTGAGGGATGTCCGCAGGGAGCAAAATCCTGACAAAAAGGATGTGGGGGTACTAGTGGATGGCAGCAGTACATGAGGCAGCACTGTGCCCTCACAGCCCAGAAAGCCAAACTTACCCTGTGCTGCACCAAAAGCAGTGTGGCCAGCAGGATGAGGGAGGGGATCTGCTCCTCTGTTTTGTGCTGAGACACCTCACCTGGAGCACTGCGTCCAGATGGGGAGTGCTCAGTACAGGACAGACGTGGACCTAGTGGAGCACATCCAGAGGAGAGCCACAAAAATTATCCAAGGGATGGAGATCTTTCCCTAATAGGAAAGACTGACAGAACTGGGTCTGTTCAGCACGAAGGCTCCAATGAGACCTAAGAGCAATCTTTTAATATCTAAAAAAGGCCATGATGGGGTCATGAAGGGGACAGACTCTTAGCAGAGTCTCTTGTAACAAGACAAAGGGAAACAGTTTCAAACTAAAAGAGGGGAGATTTAAATTGGACTTAAGGAAAAAGGTTTTTTTGAGGATGAGGATAGTGAAGCACTGGAGACATTCAAGGTCAGGCTGGACCTGACATAGCTGTAGATGTCCCTGTTCACTGCAGGGAAAGTTTGACTAGATGGCCTTTTATTATTTCTTCCTACTCAAATCTATGATTATTCTATGATCTCTTCAGTAACAAAGACAGGACCAGAGGCTCTGCACCAGAGGGCAGTGGGCATGGAATGGGCTGCCCAGAGCAGTGATCATGGCCCAGTGCTGGCAGAGTTCAAGTAGCATTCAGATAACACTCTCAAACACAGGGTTTAATCTTTCCTAATTAGTCCTTAGTCCCTAATTAGCAGGGGGTTGAAAGTTGATGATCTGAGGTCTCTTCCAACCTAAGCCATTCTGTGATTCTATGAATTACTGGAAAAAGATGAGAACACTAAATAGAGAATGTCACTATACCAGTACGTAAACGGTTTAATTCACGTAGGATCTAATTGAATTGTAAAGGTTTAGAAAATGGCAGTGAGAACAACTGAAGAGTTGGAATGACTTTCACATGAACAGCCGTGCCTATTCACACTGCAGAAGAGACAACCATGGGGAATACGGTAGATTTATAAAATCATGCATGGCATTCAAGAGAATATGAAAGAGCTGTTTGTTCATTCTCTTCCATGATCTAGTGGACACTCAATGAAACTTGCAGGTGGGAGTTCAGCAGGAAACAGATTTTCATATGATGCTCAATTAAGGTACAGTCTTGCCCCAGGATTTTGTGAATGCTAACAAACTGCACGGGATTCAGAGGGAATCTGTACAGATCCATGGAATCAGTGAAGGATACAGAAGATAGGAACACCACATTTGGCTCCCTCCAGGTCCCTACAACTAACAGAGTAGTATGGGAGACAAGATTTGAGGGAAGCATCATACACATGTGTCCCATTCTTATACTCTTCCCCAGACATCTGCTTGCACTTCAGACACTAAGCTAGATAGAATTTGTGGTAAACCACTGAATTTAGGATGAACTGCTACAGCTGCACTTTCATTGTTATGCTTGTTGCTATTCCTACTCATGTCTGATTGAGAAATATAACCTTGTGGATAAAGTACCTTGTCTGCAGCTTAGGAATACTTAGGCATCACTCCTAATTTTGATCTTGACTATCCTCAACACCTGATCTGTCACAGATGCCATGAAAGAACTAACTGTAGAACTACATATATAGACTTCTATGTATTATTTCATAAAGTTTCTTGCTTTCACTGGCAAATATTGTAGTTTAACCTCAACAAACAGAACATCACTGCTGAAGAACAGGATTTTGCTTCCTCTCCTCCCAGCAGGAGGTACTATGGATCTCACTGCTCTGACGAGGGGAACTTCCATCTATTTCCAATTAAACAGTAACGATGTCATACTTTTTGGCTGTGTTTTTTCTCATGGCAAAACTACACTTCATCTTACACAGCTTGTGGTTCTCCTATGGATTTATTCCCCTGCATTTATAGACATCCTGCATTTATAGACAGTGATTATTTCCTTTTCCTGTTCTAACCTGTACTCCTGTAGCTTTTCTTTGCTATAACTTCTTCAGTTGTTACAGGGTCATAGCTGTCTGGAAATGCTCTGCTGCTGGGACAACGTAAGCATGCGTCATCTCTCATATGAGAGTTTCCCTTTCCTCTGATCATTCTAGTGGTATCTCTGCACCTCAGAAAAGAAAGACAAAACACGCTTTCTATAAGTGCAACTCATACTAATGATGACTGATATCATAAGAGAGCAGGCACTGCCTCTTCTGATCCAAGATGAGAATGTGGGATATGCTGTATTTACACTGTTCCCTCTCTACTTAACACAGCACTGAAGCATAAAGGAAGAAAAGGTAAACAAGAGGTGGCAAGCATAGTTATCTACCTGAGAGAGAATTAGGAAGAGCTCAAGGGTATTTCTTCTTAGATGTTAGGTGTTTTTAGAGCATAAAATCCTTTTGTAATGATTTGAATGGATCACGGTAGCTTAGAGATGAAACATCACCACCTTTAAGTTCTCCCTGCTCTTCCCACCTAGCAATTACAACACGTAATAACACAAAGCAACTCACTGTGCTGAGGTATTCTTCAGAAGGATGGGAGCGACAACGGAGGCAGATCCTTGAACAGACAAACAAGAGACATTCAGGCCCCGTGTTTCTTCATAACCCCAGAACCATCCCCTGAAAGAAAACAAAAGGTTTTGGTTCACCAGCTTGTCTTTTAAATGCCACACATAGAATGAAACAAATCAACAGTATACCCTAAGAAGGTGATAACATAAAGTAAAGAAACCAAACAGCTCCTTTACACTGTTTTTTATGAAATAATGACTTTCTAAAATTCTATTTTTACTAATGTTTTGATATCGGTCAAGCTTTAGAAAGAAAATGAATCCAAAGCATTCAGAGACTCACAGACAACACTATCACTAATCACACAAGTCCCTTCCGTTAAAGTGAGCAAACTTCTCAGTGAAAAGGAGACAAGTGAAACGACTGCTAGATGTTACCTGTAGTACTGATGCTTGTCTTTGGAATACATAAGTTGATCAATACAAGGCCTCTCATCTATTTTTTCTTCCCATGTTCCTTCTTTCCATCCCTCCACGTAGCTTTGCAGGACATAAATCTGCTCAATAAAGGGCCCACCTGACTCTAAGCAGAAGGCAAAGCAAAGTATTAATGAGCATGAAAGAATCATTATGGTAAAGGCACAAACCAGTATCACTTGCAATTAAAAATCTTCTGGAAGTAACAACATGATACCAGTCTCTCCCTTCCCTCTTGTAGTTGTTAAAAAGGGAAGTTCAGTGCGAGTTGAACACTGATCAGAGGATGTGACATCACCTTGTTACCCCTACTCAGCTATGTGCAACAAACAGGAACGAATCAGCTCAAAAGTGTACATTTAAAAACTGGACAAAACGTTAACTATTGTAGAACAAAACCAAGCCCTCCTTCCAAGCCTTTGTTCAGCTCTCTACATGCTTTCTTTGCACCTTTGTTTTGTATCACTTATAAGCAGTTCCATTTGATACATGTAAAATTTGAGTTTTCCTTCAAAGTCAGAGAAAGCATGAAGCACAGAGATTTTCAGTGCTGTAGCTGCTACAGGAAGAGCCTCCAGAAGCTCACACCCTTCTTACCCTTCCTCCCTCAAATCTCAGGGTTTAAAACTTTCAGGGACAAGGATCCCTTCAGAGCCCTCTGCAGAGTTGTGACATATGGTGGTCTTTATTTCCCGTGCTGAATAAGTCTGTGACACTTGCAGACTTTGCAACACGGAGGTTAACTCTGTATGGCATTAAATTCTAAAATGAAGCTGAGAAGAGTTGCTCACACAGCAGAAGGCTGTGCTGCCATTCAGTGAGACCTGGGCAAGCTGGAGAGTTGGACAGGGAGGAACCCTATGGGGCGCAACAAGAACAAGTGCAGAGCGTTGCACCTGGAGAGGAATAACTGCATGCATCAGTACAGGTTAGGAGCTGACCTGTCAGAAAGGAGCCTTGCAGAGAAGGCCCTGGGTGTTCTGGTTGACAACAGGCTGGCCACGATCTAGAAGTACACCCTTGTGGGAAGGAATGTCAGTGGTGTCAAGGGCTGCTTTACAAAGAACATGGCCTGCAGGTCAAGGGAGGTGATGCTCCCCTCTGCTCTGCCCTGGTGAGCTCACATTTAGAATACTACGTCCAGTTCTGGGCTCCCCAGTTCAAGAAAGACAGGGAACTGCTGGAGCAAGTCCAGCAGAGGGCCACAAAGATGATGGGGGCCTGGATGAGGACACGTTGCGGGAGCTGGGGCTGTCCAGCCTAGAGGAGAAACTACTGAAAAGGGATCTTACTAGCACTTACAAACATCTGAAGGGCAAGTGTTAAGATGATGGAGGCATGCTGCTTCCTGTGGTGCCCACAGACATGGCAAGGAACAATGTGACTAACTGGAATGCAGGAAATTCCATTTGAACATGAGAAGGAAATTATTTACTGCCAGAGTGACAGAGCACTGGAACAAGCTGCTCCCAAAAGTTTTCCTCCCATTCCTCCTCCTGCCATCTGTATAATTTTTTATTTCACATACATGAGGATAAAAGCATATGTGAAGATAAAACTTCTAAAGAAAACACCTCCATGATTTAGTCAAGTGTAGAATGCATTATTTCATACTTTACCTGCAAGGAATTGCTCATATTCAATGACGGGGATGTTCCTATTGAGGCTTGGGAGATCAAAAAACTCAGACCAAGGGATTCGGACCTGAAGGATGTCAGGGGTCTGCCAGTGATAGAGACGTCCCCACGGTGGCAGAACTAACACCCAGTTTTCACTTTTCAGCAAAGTCTTCATAAGTGATGCAATACGAATATAGACATCTCTGCGAAGGTTGAACCCTTCAGGAGGATTTACATCATACAAAAGGTATCTGGAGAGAACAAAGCAGTTATCATCGCTTCAGGAAGAATTCGAAACAATTACGCAGGTTATTTTACCTCATGTATATGTGGTGCAACTCTACTGAAAGGGAAAATCTTCTTTTCATAAGTATGAAAGGAAGTATGAAATGGAGTGGACAAGGGGAAAGGCCAAGCAGCGCAGGCTGCACAGGCAGAGGAGACCACAGCATGCAGCAAGGGAGGACTCAGACAGGACACTAAGTGAACACCCTGAGCATCTCTTCACCACCCTGAGGGTGGCAAAATGACTGACAAGTCACTCAGGCTAATTCCTGACTCAAATACTGGAAAATGAGGACCTACTGAGGGACAGGGCAGGAAGGGTGAGTGTTCCCTGCCGCAAGAAAGGCAAAGTGGGTGTTGGTAGATACCCCAGTCAGTACCCAGACCATGACAGCTACCATGGCACTGTCTTCCAGACACAACTCAAACAAAACAACGGGGTGACCAAGTCTTCTGATGTGCCCACAAACTGAATGCACAACGGTGCTTTTGGCTGTCATATCAGGAGACCCACGGAATGAGCAGAGGTAGTGAGGGAGGGGGCTCAGACCCAGGGGAACACCTCTGCCTGAGCCAGTGTGTGGGGTTGCTCCTCACCGAGTGCGTGGGGCGGAGGCGGCAGCGGGCAGAGAGGTGGCAGCATGGCCAGCACGGAGAGCAGCGGGCAGCGGCTGGGCGGCAGCGTGCAGTGCGAAGGCCAGAGTGGCCAGGCCCTGCAGCAGGAGCATGAGGAGGCCAGGGTGATGTGCTGCCATGTCTGGGATGACCTGGTGGTGGCCCAGCCCCTCCCTCAGAAGAGGCCAGCAGTGAGGGGCCGGAGGCTGGTGCCTGTGAGCCGGTTCAGTTCCTCCAAGATTTCCTCTTCCTTCTGGTACATCTGTAGGAGGAGAGCACAGGGGCTGAACCTGTGTGACAAGCAGTATGGCCTTAAGAACATATACCCCAGCTTGGCAGGGCTGACCAAGATGACGGCAGAGCCCTGGAACAGACTGTCTAGAAAGGTGGTGGAGTCTTCTTCTCTGGAGATATTCAAACCCACTTGGACACTTCCCTGGGAAATCTCCTGCAGGGAGGCTGCTTCAGCGGGGGTTGGACTAGAGGACCTTCAGAGGTCCCTTCCAGCCCCTACAATTCTGTGATTCTGTGATGGGCACGACTTGGGGCCACTCCCTCCCATGAGGTGGGATAAAGGGAAATCTTTTAGCCTTGGTACAGTTGGGCATCATGCACCCTCCCAGGGCAAGGGCACCGTTGTACCTGTTGCCACTCCGCCTTTGTGTTGTGCTGGTAGCCAAGTAAGTGACACAGTCCATGGGCCGCAGTCACCTGTGCAGAGAAGAAAGAACAGAGGGTAGATGTTACAAACATAACTCCCAACATCTGTCACAGTTTGTTGGTACAGGTGAGAACAGCTCCTGTTCAGAGACAGATAGCTGCCACTGGTATCACACAGCTCACTCTGCTGAGCTGTGCCACATGCAAAGCCAACTACACCACTTCAGTAGCTCTTCTACTAGTGCCAAAGCCACGGGCTCCACTCACTGCTGTGGCAAAAAGCCACTAGCTGTGCAGATGCTTGAACCTCAAGAGAGATGGAAGATGCGGGCAGTCTTCTTCCTTTAAGGAAGCAGCGTGCAGCTGGAATGAATCATGTATGTTATTTTAAATTAAATAAAATCAAACCTTCAGGTTTTTAACTAATCATAGACTCGTTTGATGAAAGGGACCTTTAAAGGCCACCTAGCTCAACTACTCTGTTAGCGAACACAGACATCTACAGCTACGTGAGGTTGCTCAGAGTCCCGTTCAGCTTGACCTTGAACGTCTCCGGGGATGAGGCACCCACCACCTCTCTGTGCAACCTCTGCCAGTGCTTCGCTAGCTTGCACTTGGCACTGTTGAGCTTCACGAGGTTCTCCCGGGCCCACTGCTCGAATCAAACGTCCACCTCCTGAAACTGAAAACCCAAGCAGAAAAGCGCAAAGCTTTCCATCCACGCCGCGGGGCTCACCATCAACACGCCCTCGAAGTCCTCCCCGGCGCGGCGGCACTGCCGCTGGATGCACTCCACCCCCAGGAAGATGTCCCCGAGGTTGTACTCGTCGCGGCTGCGCGGCCGCGGGAGCTCTCCCGGCGACACCGAGTGGTAGGGGAAGGCCAGCACGTCGGTGGGCTCGGGGTGCCGCCGGTACGCAGCGTTCAGCCGCCTCATCAGCCCGTCTGCGGCGCACACCACCGCCACGTCGAAGCGCGCGGCGCCCAGGGCGGCCCGCAGCGCGCACACGGCGCGACGGAGCGGAACGCGGCGCACAGGAACGGCGCGCTGCGCGTTGCGGATCAACACGCTCATGGCGCCGGAGCCCCGCCCGCTCGGCTCGGCCCGGCCCGACGGCGCGTGCGCGGGGCCGGCCCGCCGCGGAGAGGGGGAGGCGGCGGCGGCGGCGGCCATGAACGCCGGGGGTCCGTTCCGCGGCCCTCCCGCCTTCCCGCCGCGCTTCGGGCTGGGCCAGGCGGCGGGCAACGCGGGCTTCAGCTTCAAGCCGCCCACCAACCTGGGCGGGCCGGGAGACGCGGCGGCGGGCGGGGCTTTCGCGCCTCCCGAGTTCCGCTTCAAGGCGCCCGACGGCCCCGCCGCCTTCACCTTCTCGCCGCCCTTCGGCTTCGCGCCCGAGGCGGCGTGCCCCGAGCCGCCGGCGCCAGGCGGGGGCTTCTCGTTCTCGCGGCCCGCCCCGCCGCTCGGCCGCCCCGAGGAGGGGGGAGCGCGGCCGCCGCCGAACGCGGGAGAGGAGGCGGTGCCGAAGGGGCTGAAGCGGAAGGAGGAGCGGGAGCGGTCGCCGCGGCGGATGGCGGCGGGCGGCGGGCGGGCGGCCGCGCCGCCGGAGAAACGCGCGGTGCTGCTGAGCCGCCCCCGCGGCGGGGCCCTGTTCGGCCGCACGCTGCAGGAGGTGCTGCGCAGCCAAGGCCGAGAGCGCGCCGAGCCCGAGCGGGGTCTGGGCGAGGAGGCGGCGGCCGAGGGCCGGGAGGGGCCGTCCCCGGCGCGGCTCGGGCTCGCGGACGGCGCTGCCGTCGCTCCCGCGCGCGGGGTCCGGGGCGGCGACGGCGCGGACGGCCCGGGCGGCCCGCCGCCCGCAGAGCTGACGGCCATCCAGTGCAAGAACGTCCCCGACTACCTCAACGACAGGACGGTGCTGGAGAAGCACTTCGGGCAGTTCGTCAAAGTCCGCCGGGTTATGACCCGCAGGAGTAAGAAGACGGCCGTCGTCCACTTCTTTGACCATGTGAGTGTTGGAGGCCCCCGGTGGAAGGGGGGGGGGGTCATCTGAGCGCAGGTTGGATATTGGGAAGAAACTCTTCTCCCGAAGAGCGGTGAGGTATCGGAACAGGCGGCCCGGGCGGCTGGTGTTCAGGAAAACAGCTGGCACTGCGGCGGCACTGAGGGATGTGGTCAGTGGGGTGCGGGGATGGTGGGCTGGCAGTTGGACTGCATGATCTTAGTGGGCTTTTACAGCCTTGGTGATTCTATGGTTAGTGCGCAGTTGAACGTACAGCAAGCTTCTTGTTTCCTGGTTGGGGTCATGCATCGCCCAAACCCAAAGCAATGCTGCTGTCTCCTTGCGTGCTCCTGGTAGCATCGAAGGCAGGGTGAGCTGCTTGCTGGGAATGCCACTGCTTTGCTGAGGCCTATAGTCTTGCGTGCTCAGTGCTCTCTTAGAAAACTGATGTTTTCATGAGAACCTCCCCAGCCCTGCCAGCTGCCTGGATGTCTCGGGCAAGAGGTTGTGAAGCACTGGCACAAGTTGCCCAGGGAGGTGGTGGATGCTCCTTCCCTGGAGACATAGAAGGTCAGGCTTGACTGGACTCTGAGCACCTGACTGAGCTGTGAGTGTCCCTGTAAGGGAGATGTACTAGATAGCCTTTAAAAGACACTTCCAACTCAAATAATTCTACGATTCTAGGTTAAAAGGCAGCGCATTAAGTTCTGTGGGAATTGGTACGTGTTTCTCCAGCAGAAGCCTGTGTTGTACTGACAGGCTCTTGTGTTCTGCTTTGTTTTCTTTCAGGCCTCTGCGGCCCTCGCCAAAAAGAAGGCAAAAGAGTTGCACAAAGACATAGTGACGTTTTGGCAGAAGAAGAAAACAAGTGAGTCTTGTACTTCTTGATGTGATGAGCAGGTGATGTGTAGAACAGTGGGTAATGGCACTGGTACTGGGGAGAGAAAGGGGAATATTTTAAAGGATATCATTATGTACAGAATTATTTCTGTGCCTTTGCCAACAGAATAGCTGCCAGCAGGTGTAGGAGCCAGGAAGGGGCTATAGCCAACCCTCTGCTTTAGATTTGGGCAGAGGGAGATGCTAGTGCTGGCTATCCACTCCCCAGGTGGATATTTGAGTTGCCAAGTGCTTCCCTTTTATTTTAGGAATGCTGAGTTGTAGCTCTGAGTTCCTGGCTTGAGGATACGTTTTAGATGCCAGCAAAGTGAATGGCTTGCCACGGCTTTGACCAGCTCAGAAACTTACCCTCACAGCAAGTGAGCAGCTGTAGAGCTGCTTTCCTGAGAAGAAATATCTCAAAGCAGCAGCTATAAGGATTGTTTTGTCACTTCATTTTGGCATGAATGGCAGTATTCTATAGTATCTAATCTGAGAGTGAGTGAGAAATTCAACTGGGTGAGAATTTATTCTTTTTCTTTTTGACTCCTCTCTCAAAGAGGCATGTCAGCCCCAGCCTGAGCTTGGGATGTGTGAAATAAATTGTTGAAGTACCTCAGGAGCACTGAAAACATTATGACAAATGTAGTTCATATTCGTAAAAGGGTTAGGTACCAGGTGTCATGGTTTTCATGGTTTTTCCTCAGTTTGTCGTGCAGCCAGGCTGAGCCAGGCTGGACTGGGACACCAGGTATTGAGCTGTGACTTGTGAGTTGTAATCCAAATTCAGATGAATTACAATTTGATGACCAGACTTCATTTATTGGCAATTTGCTTGAATAATTGCATTTAGTGCTTAGCAATTTTTTTTTTTTTAAGAATGCTTTTTCTTTATATAATGCTGAAGCTAATTAGCAATTAGTAGGCTTACTTGGTGCAACTTCCAGTGCAGGCTGTCCTGTCAGCATTGTGTACGTACAGGAGGTTGTAACTGGAATAGTATTATCGCAAGTAAAGCCAGTTACCACACCACTGGGGATTGGGAACAAAAAGCTTTTGCAGAAATTATTTGCCAAGTACCTACCTTGATGTTTATATGTCACTTTAGGTCCAGCAAAAAGAGAATTTTCATCCAAGGAGAAGAAGGCAAATGAAGATGAAGGAAGGCAAAGCAGTGAAGAGCAAAACTACCAGCATTCCCCTCTTCGAAAACCCTTAATAAGATCTTCTGCCAGCACTGTGATGCCTGGTAGAAGGTTTGTATGTGTATTCTCTAAGAATGTATCTGGGTGGATGGGGAGAAGTGATCAGTGTGTGCTCAGTGGTGATGTTCTTGTCAAGTGAGTGTGTTTCATCTATTTTCTGCCACACATTCATTTTCAACATGTGGCTTTTTGGCTGAATTGCAGTCACAAACCTCGCGTTTTGTCAGAAGGCTGTTTCCGACTGCTTATTAAGACTTTGTATTTCTTCAGTCTGCATATTTTTTGAAGTGTTTTTTGGTTTTGTTTTGTTACAACATGAGAAAAAGCTATAATAGTGAGGCATAAGAGAATGGTGAAAACATCTCAGAGCCATAGTAAGACCGAATAGTGTTGAACTGTGTTGGGTGGTCTTAGTTACACTGGCTTCTGAAGTGAGTGATTTCATTTGTGAATAAATATGGCTCTGTGGAGTAAGAGCCTTCTTTTCAGAGAAGCCAGTGAGTTTGATCGTTGTCTTTTTGTAGTTAGAGAATGGGCTTTGTATGAGAGACCTTCTGCTTTGTGCCAGGTGCAGGCTTTTTCTGTACCTTCTTCTGTGGCACCTTAATGATTAGTCTAGTTTAACAGTGGTTATTTGGTGTGAGTTGTCGTATGATTATAAAACAAGTAAAATTCTACTCCTAGATTGGAAATGTTTTTCTGGGTCTGCTTAAATCTTTGAACAATCACTGTTGCTACAGAAAACATTCATTTTTTTTTCACAGTAAAGATCACAAGTTCCTAGATCAAAATCCAAGCTGCTGGGCCTTAGAGTGATGTGAAAATATTAGGTTCTGTCCAGTCTCAGGCGGGTTCAGTAGTATCACTTATGCTTTACAAAGGCTGAGGCTTTGTTCAGAGCGAAGCATGTTTGACTCCCGGTGCTAGCTTTAGCTCATTACAAGCTTTGAACATAGGTATATACTTTTATTTACAAGACAGCATATCAAGTAAACACTGTGTTATCTGAATCAGGTGCTAATGGCCATATATTTAAAAAAAAAAACCTTATTTTTAGCTCTCCAGCAAAGAAGCCTGGTCTTCGAAAGACTCTGCAGTTTGAAGCAGATCTGTTCGATTCTACTTCTGAAGGACAGAACTCGGAAGCCATGGGAGCTTCGTTGTCATCCCTAAGTAACCTGGTGGGAATTGTGGCGGAGACATCTGAAGAAAGATACCGTCTTTTGGACCAAAGAGACAAAATCATGCGACAGGGTACTGTTCTTATTCTTGTGTTCTTACGCTTCGTGCCTTTCTGTTGGGGTAGATTGTTGTATACAGTAATTTCTTGTAGAACAACAAAGTCTGTGTATCTTATTGCACACACATTTCTTACCTATAACGAATAGCAGGTTGTTCATCTTTGAGTGATTTCCTCAGGATTTTTGAGTGTATTTTGAGTTCTGACAAAATGACGCAGCACTCTCTATTACTAATAGGTAGAAAATCAACATGGACAAGGACTCATTTGCCTTCTTTGTTCTGCTGTTCTCATAAGTTACGAGATCAGTTGAGCCACGCCAAGTAACTGGGCTGTCATGTGTTACCTGGCTTGGGGTCGTGGTTTTCTTGAACCTGGGGAATGTCACATAGGGCACCTCTGTCGGTTCATCAAAGAAAGCTGACTGAAGGCTAGCAGGACACTATTAAGTAAAACTGGTCATTATTTCAGGAAATATTAACTTGTTTCACTGTTCTGTTTTGTAAATTACTTCATCCTATTAGTGATCTTTCAAAGCTGATCTTATTTTATTTAGGATTTTATTTTTAATATCAAGAAATATCAGCTCTCTTGCTTAGGATGAAGTTGTGAAATTGCTGGTGCTTGGTTAGAATACAAAACAAACAGGATAGGCTTTTGGGATACAAAGCATCAGGTATCTTCTAGAAACTGGCATTGTCAACAAAAGTCTCAGCATCCAGGTGGGACAGTATGAGAAGCTTCCCCAGAGGAGCAGTGCAGACCTGGGATAGGTCCTAGCACAGGGGAACTTCATCCTTGTGTATTTCCAGCTGGTCATGCTTCAAGGAGAGGCCGTTAGGGGTCCCACATCTGTGAACCCTTGCCTTTGGCAGTGTGCATCTTGACATCCATCCATTGAACAACGTTCAGACCTCAGCCTGAGGCAGATGCTGCTGCAGGCTGCACATTAAGGAAATAGCTTGTCATGAAAACAAAAGGAGAGATGCTTAACATTACAATTTTAGTTTGTATTTTTGTTTTTTAGCTCGAATAAAAAGGACTGATCTTGGAAAAGCAAAAACTATTGTTGGCACTTGTCCAGACATGTGTCCTGAAAAGGAGCGGTATATGAGGGAGACAAGAAACCAGCTTAGTGTCTTTGAGTTGCTGCTAGGATCTGACAAGGTATGAGCCCTCTGTGAGCTGGAGTTTGCTGTTCTCAGCTCATCTGTTCATTTGCTCCTTTTACAGAGCTGTGCTTGTTGCTTATCTGATTAGAGGGTTAATTCTAGTGGCAAATTCCGTGAGCTGTTTCCTTAACCTGCCTTTCTGTTGTCATTGTAAAGTAAGAACGCTAGACAGTTGGTGATTAACTGTTAGAGTAACCTTTTGTGTTTAGTTTCAGACAGGCTCTTAGATTTGTAGTTGTGGTAATATATGGGTCCTGAAGGTGATGAGTTAGATTGCCAAGTCAGCTGCAGTCGTAAAATAAAATGTGTTTGCTGTCATAGCAGTACCAACATGGGCTGTTAGTGTAAACTGGAAAAAACTCTTCTAGTAGTCTGTTCTTTGCTAAAGTAAAGGCATGCCTTTGATGACATCCTTCTGAAAGATCAAAAAAGGCGCTTTGGTTTTCAGTTCTTTTCTCTGCTACTTGCAGGTAAATCATGCAGCAGCAATCAAGGAATATAGCAGGTCTTCAGCAGACCAGGAGGAACCTTTGCCACATGAATTGAGACCCTCTGAAGTGCTGAGCATGACCATGGATTATTTAGTGACAAACATTATGGACCAAGGAGAAGGGAACTACCGAGAATGGTATGACTTTGTGTGGAACAGAACTCGTGGAATAAGAAAGGTAAGCACTAATAGATGAAAATGTTTGATGACAGAAAACAAATAATCACATTATGTTGTAAAAAGTGAAGCAGTAGTAATTTAAGCATTTGAATTGAAAACTGACTCAAAGCACTGTCAAAATGAGTCTTCCAAAGGTAGTATTAGATGACTACTTTTCAGCTTTAGTTTAAAATGCGTTTAATGGTTTGTTATTTGTCCTGGTTAGGATATAACCCAGCAGCATCTCTGCAACCCACTGATGGTGTCTCTGATTGAGAAGTGCACTCGCTTTCACATCCATTGTGCTCACCACCTGTGTGAAGAGCCCATGTCCTCCTTTGACGCCAAAATCAACAATGAGAACATGACGAAATGCCTACAGAGCTTGAAGGAGATGTATCAGGACCTGGCTAACAAAGGAATTTACTGTAGAAGTGAAGCAGAGTTCAGAGGTTATAATGTTTTGCTGAATCTCAACAAGGGCGATATTCTCAGGTGGGAATGATGAATATCACTAGGTTTCTCTCTTGCATTTGGGAAGAAGTTAGAATTAAGTCCAGACACATTGGAAGGGAAATAATGAACTTAGTTTCAATCTGCTTTGCCAAGGCAAAGTCCTAGCGTACTGTTACGTTATTCTATTTTTTTGATAGGTCGTTAAAAATATCTTGTTGTTGTTGTTGTTGTTTTGTTTTTGTGTTTTTTTTTAAGTGACAAAGAAGAAAACTGTGCAGTCTTAACAGCTCTATATTCAGCAGCGTCAAGGAAAATACATTTTGTAGACGATGTTATACTCTGCTTTTCAGTTCACTCTCCCAGTTGCCTTCTTTCCTATGAGTTGGACTGATGTACCTAAAAAATAACATGCTAATTATATGAGTGTCATTAGAAAATATGACTGAATGCTGTGGCAAATTTAGCTCGTACCTATTGGTAACTTGGAATTAAAATTAGGGACTTTTACAGCCTCCATTTTGTAAGGAGTTGCTATTCAGCTGGGATTGTTAATATTAGTGCCAAAGGTTTGTTTCTGTTTTTGTCTCCTCAGGGAAGTGCAACAGTTTCATCCAGAGGTTAGAAACTCCCCTGAAGTTAGATTTGCAGTTCAGGCTTTTGCTGCACTAAACAGCAACAACTTTGTGAGGTTTTTCAAATTAGTGCAAGCAGCTTCCTATCTGAATGCATGTCTCTTACACTGTTATTTCAACCAGGTAAGAAAAAGAAAGTGGGTGTGTATGTATGTGTATAGTTAGTTTGTAAAACTGTCTGGGACATCTGTGAGGAAATAATTTTAGAGAACAAAAAACTCAGTTTTTTGACATTATAAAGTATTGTTCATGCCATTTCATGAGACTTTTGAAAGAGAGAAACAAAATTTCTGCCCAGTTATAAAAGGCAAATACTACTTGTGCTTTCAGAAGCCCTTGTAAGCTCTTTCTCCTGCACAAGACTTGTGAGGGGATACGATCAGAATGAGCAGCATTGAAGAAGCATGCAATCTGTAAAGCAAGTGCACAGCACTTAAAGCTAAATCTAAGTAGTAGTTTATGTGGATGTTTGGTGACAGAGACAAAGCTCAAGGAGGGAAGGTTTAGGTTGGATATCAGGGGATGTTCCTACAGAGAGAGTGGTGAGGTGCTGGCACAGGCTGCCCAGAGGGGTTGTGGATGCTCCATGCCTTGAGGTGCACGAGCCCAGGTTGGATGGGGCCCCGTGCAGCCTGGTCTAGTGGTGGGCCTGGAGGTTGCTGGCCCTGCCTGTGGCTGGGAGGTTGGAACTTGATCCTTGGAGTCCCTTTCAACCCAAGCCGTTCTGTGATTCTATAACAAGTGTTGCTTTGTTTTAAAGATGATTTAAAGATGATTTTCATGTTTGGAGGGTACTTAGCAGTTTATTCATGACTTTTTTTTTTTTTTTTTTTTACCCCCAGATTCGTAAAGATGCTCTCAAGTCTCTCAATATTGCTTACACTGTGAGCACCCAAAGATGTACAGTGTTTCCCTTGGATCACCTGGTCCGTATGCTACTGTTCAGAGACTGTGAGGAAGCAACTGATTTTATAAGTTACTATGGTCTGAGCGTATCTGATGGGTAAGTGTAAATAAAAGGGAATCTTCACCCTTAAAGATCATCAAGTCCAACCATGACCTAACCATACTCCCCTAGCTCTAACAAACCTCTGCTAAATCATGTTCCTGAGCACCACATCCAAATGGTTATTAAACACATCCAGGGATGGTGACTCCACCACCTCTCTGGGGAGCCTATTTCAGTGCTTAGCAACTCTGTTTCCTGATATCCAGTGTTTCCTGATATCCAGCCTAAACTCACCCTGGTGTAACTGAAGGCCGTTTCCCCTTGTCCTGTCACCAGTGAGAAGAGACCAACCCCTCTTTTGTTGTAAGAACCTTTCAGATATTGAAAGAGAGCGATAAGATCTCCCCTCAGCCTCTTCTTCCCCAGACCAAACAGCCCCAGTTCCTTCAGTCTCTCCTCGTAGACCGTATTCTCCAAGCCTTCCGCAGCCTTGTTGCCCTTCTTTGGAGCTGCTCCAGCACCTCAGTGTCCTTTCTGTACTGAGGTGCCCAGCACTGAACGCAGTGAGGCACTGGCCTCACCAGTGCTAAGTACAGGGGCAGGATGACTTCCCTAGTGCTGCTCACCACACCATCCCTGATCCAGGCCAGGATGCCATTGGCCCTCTTGGCCACCTGGGCACACTGCTGGCTCATATTCAACCCACTGTCCATTAGTACACCAGGGACCTTTTCCATCAGGCAGCTTTCCAGCCACTCCTCCCCACACCTGTAGGGTTGTTGCTGCAATAAGAAAAGCAGGCATATGTTACGGGCCAAGCAGAGTGCTAGAATAATTGTGGGCATAAACTGTGCTGTTTGTTTTGCTGTAAGTATGAAAAGTTTCTTAATTTTATCTCTCTCCCTCAAGAAATGGGTTTTGTATCCCTGTAATTACTGTGGTTTCACACTAAAGTGGCATGGAGTTTATGGTTGATTGTTATTGTTTTATGTTTTTGTTTGTTTGTTTTGTTTTGTTTTTTTAGTTTTGATTTTCTTTTTGGACTCGTACATCACCTTTTTTGATGAAGGGTTTCAAGGACACAAAATTGCTTCCAGCTTCTAAGTTGCAAAACCAAGAAAGACATTTCCTCCCTCCAGAAAAAAGACTATGTATTAAGCTTGTTCTCCATTGGGCTCAAGGGACTTTCTCTTTAAATGAGATCTGTATAACTCAGTCAAAGAAAACTTTTATTATAGGTTCTTACCTTGCAGTTGTATTTCACTAAGTTAGCTGCAGCTTTGCAGGAAGTGAGCATACAAATACCCTGAAGCAATTGGCATCGTGGTGATTCAAGTAGAGCAGGATGAAACTGTGTAGTGCAGACTGGGTTTTAGAAAGGAAGAGAGTATGAACATGGCAGTCAGTGCTCTGTTTCCTGTTAATATTTGTCTTGGGAATAGTGAGTAAAACTGAAGGGTGCCAGGGTTGGAAGAAGACTGCAGCCTTTAAAATGTCTTCTGTAGCTAGCTCTGGCATCTGTTGTGTGGAAGGTAGTTGATGTAAATACACACTGAATAAAGATTAAAGGGAAACTTGCCAGAGTTGTCCGTGTTGGAGCCTGGAATTGTTGATGCTATGTCCTCTGTCTTGGGTGGATAGCCATGAAAGCAGTCCTGTCCCTTTCTCCACTTTGCTTATAGCCAGAGATTGATGTCCAGGCACTGGGGAGCAACCCTGAGTGCTTTGTATATGTCTCATTTTGCCCCACTAAGCTGTCCAGCTGAATACGTGCGGGTTACTGGGGTTCTGAGTATATACTCAATTCTTTTTTTTTTTTTCCCCCCCAGTACTTATGTGGAACTGAATCGCTCGGCTTTCTTGGAGCCTGATGGATTACCCAAACCTCACAAATCACTGTTTGTCAGTCAGAAGCTGACAGTCTCAGTTGGGGAAGTTGTAAATGGCGGGCCACTCCCACCGGTGCCTCACCACGTGCCTGTGTCTAGCTTCAATGGGCAGAGCAAATATATTGGTGGAAGTGCCATTGGAGATCAAGCCAGTAGTAACCAAAAATCAAGTATGGAAGCAGCAGGTAAGACTGAGTGTGCATTTCAGATACTGCTCAAGAGGACTGTTGTTTTGTTTTACAAAGCAGAAATTGTTCATTGCTCGTATGAGTTGAATTAGCATGGAAGTTTGGGTGTCATTAAAGTATGTTTAGATTTAAACGTACTTGGGTGTCTGCGAAAGCTGAGAAACATCATGATTAACAAACAGAGAATGCGCAGATTTAAATGAGCTTAGTTTTATCGATGGAGGTGGAATTACCAAATGTTGTCTATTTCAGAAGGCCAGCTTCACTTTCCACCTTGCAGATTTTTGTGTATGGTTTGTTCCCACTCTGCATATCACTGTTTTTTCTTTCAGGCTGGCTGAATTTACACTTTATTTGTGTTGAAAATACCGATGCTTCCTCTTTATTCAAGAGGTGTATGTGTAGACACTAGGTGGCGTGCTTTTCCTGAGGCTGTTACAGTGGAGATGTATACACTTAAATAATGTTGGAGTATTTTATAAGATGTTCATACATATATTTTGTAAGTCACTTTGCTACCTTTTTATTCAAGTTAGAAACCCACAGTGAAGGCTTGCTTTTATGACGTAATGGGACTTATCTTGCAAAAGAAGCTGGTCTGATAACAAGCAATAAGAACTGTTTAGCTTCTGTTTGTGACTGAATGGATTTCCTTTATGTTTCCTTTTTCTGCCGACTCACCTGACAAAGAAGGAAGAGTGGAAAGCAAAGGTGTGGATTTTGATGTCCCAGCAGTAAGACTCCAGCCACCAGCTCATCTTCTGCCCTCACTGTTACCTCGTCCTCTTATGGCAGTGCTGCCTCCTGCGCAGGCAATTTCTCAAGCTGCTGTACAGTCCAATCCTCTTCCTTCAAAGCCTCAGCCTGTATACACAGACACAGTAAGGAAGTCCAAAATTATGATGGAGAATTTGGGAAAGCAGTGTAAAATACACTAAAAAGCAACTGAGGTCTTACAGGTTGCTGTCCAGAACCTTCTCATCATTTAGAGAGGACACTGCTTGACTGCTTTTGTTTCTGGGCATGGCTCTTAAAACAGTTTTAGAATTTCCAGGCAGTTGTACTTCATGACCTTAGTTTGGCCTGTAAGTAGAAATAAGATGATGTGGTTGCCAATTACAGTCAGGTAAGCAGGGCTGGCACACCTCACTCCCGATTCGTGTTTGTGCTCAGGTTGTCTGGAGCAGGGTTACAGCTTGCTTCAACTTCTTCCTCTGCTGTGTTGTAGGATATTGCTGAGGTCATGGATGGGCTCGTGCACGACGTTGTCAAAGGAGAGTGCAGAGAAGTCGGCAGAGCAGGAGCAGACTACGTGACTGCAGCGATCTGGTAAAAAGAGTTTATTGCTGGTATTCCCAAAGCTTATCATCAGAGTTGTAGTTTGCCTTAGAACCAGTATGTGTGAAGATTATAAAATGAAGTAAAGCAAGGACTGTAGTGGAGAAAATCTTAACTTATGCAGTTAAGGGAAAAAACAGATGTTTCTTCATATACCTCTTGGTTACACACAAGTTTCATCCGACTGTAAACATCTCTGCAAACCTTCCTTTGCTTGACTAGCATTGCTGCAGCAGCAAATGTGTTCTGGAAGGAAAGCAAGAGGAATTAAGTCCAGATTTGGCTGCTTCTCTAATTCAGTGCTTCTTCCCAATGCAGTTGATAGGTTCCTGGGTGCCGTGGTGGGAAGGAGCATCTAGGTGTCCGTGTTTCAGTCTCCTGTTCTCAGTGTATTGGTTGCCCACACTAGTGTGGCCAGAAGGCATTTGAGCTGCCTGTCCCCCTCTGAATGAAAGTGTAGGACGGGAAGGTGCCTAATCACTTACACATGTACACACACCTTTCTGTCTGTGCTGCTCAGTCCTGGCAGGTGTGGTTAGCTCCCCCTAGCCCTTTGTTCACCAGAATTTGCTTTGTTAATCTGTAAATGAGTTACCAAAGGGAAATTGGGCTTAAAAATGATTTGCTGCAGCTGTTTCTTGGCAAAGGCTAGAATATTCTCTGCTTTTACCGATCTGATAAAAACCTCTGTTCCTAATTAGAAATAAAATACTGCTTATAATTAAAGAGCCCATCTGAAATGATTAGCTGAAGTGAACCTGGTACAGACTGTGCAAGTAATAAGCTGCTATACTATAGCAATGTGGCTTATTGCATTTGCACTTAATTATTTTTCTTTATTCAGATAAAGAAAATACAAAAGTTGAGTTTTATTCTGATTGTTTCCTATTGTTGATTCCCAGCAAAGTTAAAAGTAAGTTAAAATCTGAGTCCATGTGGAGATTTTAGGTCCTCTCCTATGCTGAGAAATCTTGAACTCAGTGAAAGCCTTCATGTGCAAAGTTTTTTTTGCTTGGCAGTGTGTAGATACTGAGGTTACAGAAGTACTGGGTCTTGATTTTAGCTGAGTTGGAATTGACTTTTCCTTCAGAGTGTCTGATGTGATGCTATGTTCTGGCCATAGGAGAAAAACAATGTTGACAACACAGCAGTGTTTTAGTTATTGCTGAGCAGTGCTGCGCAGAGCCAAGGACATCTCAGTTTCTCAGCTTTTGTACCCTCCTGCCAGCAAGGGGGCTGGAGAGAGGGATACAAAATCAGCTGGGAGAGGACAGAACCAGGACAACTGACACCAGGAAACCAGCGAGATAGTCAGTACTGCCTAATGTCATGCTCAGCCATAAAACTGGGGTTGAGAAAGAAGGTGGGGTATTTTTTGGCTTCCCAGGTGGCTGTGAGGAGAGTGGCTGAGCACTGGTCTGCCTGTGGGAGGTGTTGAGTGTTCTTGGATGTGTTTATTGTTGTTTTCCTTCACTTAATAATAAGTGAAGCTGTCTTTATCTCCATTCCACCAGTGCTCTTGGTTTTGTTCATCTTCCCCCGTGCCCTGCTGCAGGGAGGGGAGGGAACAAGTGATACTTAGCATACCCCATGCCCTCAGCCAGCAGCAGCCTTCTCTTTGAGGCTTTGACTGAAAACTTGCTATAAAAAGAGAATTCTGTTTCCACACAGCACCTCAGAGGTCACCATGAAGGAACTGGTGGCTGAAGTGATGGAGGAAGTCCTCCAGCAAGTCGCTGTAACCGTGCTCGATGCGGAAAGGGAGCGTGTGAAGGAGGAAAGGCGCAGAGTGGAGGAGGAGAGGTGAGCTGTTGCTTTTGCTATCTGGAGGGTTGAGCTGCATCCACTCTTAGGTACTGTAAGGACAGCAGGTGTCAACCTGAGTGCTCATGCATGTGCCCAGGTCCCGTGCCTCTGTCACCTATCAGTGCTGCTCAGTTTGTGCTATTTGGTGCTGCCATGGGATCGCTCAGGCTGTCTCTTCCCTATTCTTGGGTAATCTGCTAGTTAGTATTTTGTTAACCTCACAGAGCCACTGTGAAAATCATTGATGGGATTGTTTGTGAACTTGTAATCAGCTGGTGCTTCCAGGGAGAGGGAGGTGCTTCCTGGCCCTGCTGTACATACGAGCTTTTTCTTTTGAGAGAGCTGCTTGTCTGTAGCTTACTGAGTAAGAAATAGCCCAAATGCTACTTACATTAATGAGACTTGGTTCTGTGCAAGCTAATTCTCTCTTTTTTTTTTTTATTTTATTAGAGAACAACCAATGAATTAACTGTAGGTCTTAGGCTTGCATGCAAGTAACTAAGTGACAGGTTTGCTGGTTTCTGCTTATGTGAATCTCTGTTCTGTCCTTCCAGGCAAAGGCAGGAAAGAGAACAGTTAATAAAGCATTTGAGTCACTTGGTGAGTATGGAGCTGATGGAAGAAGTAATAAATGAGACTGTTCAAGAAGCTTCAGCCAGTGAGTTAAAGTAAGTATAACATTCTCTATGCTATACTTTGCTGTAGGTGCTTTATAATGGGTAATAGTTTATCAGGGAACACTGAGCTCCTTGCTTGGCTCCTCCAAGCTCCTCTTCCATTAAATTAATTTAAAGAAAGGGCAAGTGTACTTGACCATGCAGAATGATATCAGTTTGCCTTTGTAGTAGCATTCCTCCAGGGTGGCAATGATGATGGTCTTTCTTGTGGACAAGGCTGCCCCTTGTCTGGCTGCTTATTTTTATTTGGTCTTTCTTGCAGCTCAGTTGTGGACTTTCCTCTTGCAGACTTTTCTTTGGAAGGCTGTGATGGGTGTAAAATTTGAATAACTTCAGACTTAATTGCAGCCCTTATTTAATAGTGCCACGGGGTACAAAGGTGGAAAAACCTTCCTGTTTGTTAGCTGTGTTGGTGATCTTGTCTGTTTATGTCTGAGCTAGTTGTTTTAGTACCTTCTCTGACGTTTGCCTCACTAAAAGTTTTGTTTTGAATTAGATGTGCTTTAGAAAGAGACCAGCAAGTCCGCATTGCCCGGTGTTCAGAAGAAGTCTGTGATGAGGTCATGGATCTCTTCCTGGAGGATGAGATTTTCCAGATTGCAAAGGAAACCATTCAGGAGCTCCAGTGTTTCTGCAAATATTTGCAAAGGTGAGTCACCATCTTGTGATAGAACTATTTCTCTCAGCAGCATGGACAGGGACTGGCCAATAGGGTTTAAACAGCTATGGGTTTTTTGAAACAGCTTTTGCTGTCTGTTTGACTCCACTGTAAGGGTAGACTTACGTTCTTATTGCCAACCTCTAATGTTGCTCAGTTATATGTAGGGAGGGGAACAGACCTCATTAGGGTGAAGTAATGATCTTGGTACAAAATTTCAGCTTCGTTATTTCTAGAAATGCGTTATAATTTCTCCTTGGATTCTCTGTATCTGGTGCTTGTTCCTGGATGTATGCTAAGTGCCCAGTAGTACCTGTGGTGCTCCAAGGCTGAGGTTCATTTCCTCCTGTGCTGCCCCAGTGTGGCCAGGTGGAGGTGCATTTCAGGTGGTGGTTTTTTTTTTTTTTACCACTGAGGAGGAAGCAGCAGGCTGTTTTCTGGGGAACACCTTCCCTTGCTGAGTTCTTTCTGTTCTGAAATTAGGTTTGGTGTCTCTTCAGGACACGTGTAAATCATCTTCCCCACCTAGGGAAGGGTAAGGAAGAGCTTAAAGGTATCTGGGGCATGGAGAAAATACATGTAGCAGTTGAGACAACTGGATGACATAGGAATATGGGTATATTTTAATATGTCCCAAAAATACCTATGAAAGCAGCTCATTAAAAACAGAGCAGAAAAGAGGCAAGTGTTCTGTTTTTTTTTTCTTTTGATTTTAGTAGTTGTAGGTGTTTCCAGCAAGCTCTTGGAAAACTTTAACTGATTGTATGTTGTAAAAAAAAAAAAAAAAAAAAAAAAAAAAGTCAAATCCAAAAAGCCAACACTTTTACATGGGCTGGGCATAAGCATTTTGAAAATGGAGAAGGAAAGCTGTAGTTGAACTCTTGCCTGGGGGGGCACCTGGATTACAGTTTGGATAAATGAGCAATGGATGAGGTGGAAGAGGGGCAGTCCTTCTTTCATTCTGTGATCTGTCTGACCACTGAAAGAAAGCATGGCTTGCTAAGCAGAAGGCCCCTGTCTCCTTTCATCGTTCTGTTTTTTCCTGGTGTTTTTTTTTTTTTTTTTGTTTGATGAAGTACCAGGCTGACTCTTTAGGCTGCTGAACCTGTATGGTTGGTAGGTCTCATTCAGTGCTAAGCTGTGAGTTTACAGCTCTGTGCAATTGTACCACCTCACTGCCTCCCCTGGGCAGACTCAGTCTGATCGCCTGATCCAGTCTGAAGAGCAAAGGCCAGAACCCTGTTGGACTGCAAAATATTTAATTAACAGGAACTTATTTATTTTCTTCTGAAGGTGGAGGGAGGCAGTGGCAGCTCGAACAAAGCTGAAACGTCAAATGAGGGCATTTCCAGCTGCTCCATGCTGCATGGATCCAAAAAATAAACTGAAAGCCCTGTCCCCCAGTGCTGAGTGGCCTATAACCATGGAGAACTTATGCAAGAGGATTGTAGACATGGGGAATGGAGGAAAGCTGGGAGTCTCTTGCACAAGGTAAGGATATTTTTGACAGCAGATGGCAATCTGAATTTTGGAAAGCAAGTTCTCTTCTACCTTTGAGGAAGTTAATGGTTTTGCAATAAAGATTCAAACCTAATTAAATAATTCTTCCACTAACTGCATCTTTCTAAATCATCTATAGTATTCCTCAGGTTTTAATGCTATCTGACTAGCTAGAATTCCAGTTTTACACCAAAAATTCACAACCAAGAACCTTTTGGTTTCAGATTGAATTGGCTGAGAAACAAGACAGTGCATGAAATCAAAGTTCAGCACTTCTATCATCAGTTGTTAAGGTATGTTGGCATTTGATCCTTGTTTTCTTTCGACTAAAATTGCAGCTAATGCTGTAGAACTTGGAAGTGTCACTGCAGAGTGGTAAACTGTACTTCAGTGTCTAGTTGCAGCCTTGATTCTGTAAATATTTTCCAGAAAAGGGAACTGGATAGTAAACTCCAGAAAGTGTTGGGCCCTCTGATCTCATTGCCATGAGTGTAACCTGAAGAATCTGGGGTGTACATGTGGATGCTTTTTTAAAATTGATATTGTTTGTTTATTTATTTACTCCTGCTGGGGGAGGTCGGGGGGGTGGGGATCTGGACAACGTTAGGGAAGTGTGAGCCATAAAGAGGAGTACAAGCCATTACCCACCTGGCTTATGGCACAGGGGAATTGGTGTAGGTTTTTAATGTGCAGCAAGACACTTGCTTTCTCATAATTTGTTATGCACTCTGGTGCCCTGTGAGTTTATTGGAGCACAGTATTTAAGTAGTCTAGATGTGAATATCTGTATGGTACCACAATCCCCAAAGTAAGGCTGAGAAAACAGACTTGGTAACTGTAGTTCCTCAAGGCATCTGGTCTTTGCTAAAGGATAAAGTCTAATTTCAGACCTTCTTTAATTAGACAGTAACCAGCTGCAGTAGTGTAACTAGGCAAGAAAAGCAGCTCTGGGGGATTCTTTTTGCCAGTTTCTGTCTCTCTTTTAGTGATTTAGCATGGACTCCCCTGGATCTTGCTTCATTAATTGCTGAACATATTCCGGTTCAACAAGAACAGGTTTTCTGGAAGGTGCTATTGATTTTGCCAAATGATGATGAATATGCAGAGGATGACCCCAGCAGGTAAGCAGAAGTGTTGATTTCAGGGTCTCTTTTTCAAGCATGTTGATGGAATGGAAGAAGGGTAGCAGCATGCAGTCCTTGATGTATACTTTTCTCCTACCAAACTTCATTTTTTTTTCCTTCTAAGTGAAATAAAAGTGAAGCTAGAATTAAGTGCAGCGGTCTGTATCTTCTGCATTTGTTCAGTGAATTGCTTTTCCTCACATTGAAAACAGAAAACCTTTAGCTGGGTAGGGGTATGGAGAATTTCAGGAGATCTGATAGACAAACTCTAACTTAATTAAAAAGGTGCTTAAAAAAATTACAGTGCCACTTAAAAAATGAAATCAAAACACTTCTTTTTGTTTGCTAGGATATTGATAGATTGGTTGAAGGCCAAATTCATGAAACACGAAAGCTGGAAGAAAAATGCTTCATGTGCAGAAGTTAGAATTCAAACACTGACACTGTTTAATTCTTCTGGTGTACAAGGGAGCAGAAACATCAAAGTCAGCGTGTGCGTTAAGGTGAGTGAGACCAGTCCTGTGATACCTGACAGGACATAACGTGCAAGATCTTTTCCAGTGAATGTCACGTGGAAGGTTTTCATACTATGTCTGATGGAGAGATGATGACACTGGGAGGGATGGGTTTGTTGTGAAGTTACAGAGAAAAAAAGTGTGAATCTTTTTCTTGTTTCCAGTCTATTGAGTAAATGCCTCCCTAAATATAGTCTGGCAGTTGAACCTCAATCCTACTAATTGCTGATGCTGGATCAGGTGCTGAAGTGCACTTCTGTGTTCTCCTGCGTTTATTGGAGATACTTCTTGTTACTTGTGTAGGTGGTAAACGGTATGCTCTCTGATTCTGAGCTTGATGCATCCAGTACACAAAAAGATTTGCTTGGAACCAGTGGTCTCATTCTTCTCCTGCCCCCTCGAGTTAGAAGTGAAGATGTTGCAGAAGAAGACGTTTATTGGCTCTCGGCTTTGCTGCAATTGAAACAGTTACTTCAGGTCAAACCTTTTCACCCAATAGTTCCACTTCTGGTTCTAGTTCCCAATCAGGAGGAGGAGGCCACAGAGAAAGAAGTTGAAGAAGGTATGTGATTGCTTTTTGAAAGGCATGTAAATAATGTGAATGCTGGGGGATGCTGCAGCCAGAGCAGTTGTGGCTAGTCTAGTGCAGCCTCAGATACACAGCCTAGTAAAAGCTGTGACTGTGAAGTACAGGACACTTCAGTGGTTTGATGGAAATGCAGAGACCTTAACACTTGATCAGTATGGATACTGATGAACTCTTCTTCAGTTTTCCTGTGCACACAGTGTTCGATCCTCAAAGTCTAGGGGAAGGATGGAGAGGGAAGCCATGCAGTGAATGCGTGCAGATTGTGAGACTTGATCAGAGCAGCAGATAACCATCTGTTGTCTCTCAGTGTATATGAGTTGCTTTTTATTTTTACTTTTTGATTTTTATTTATTTGTTTAGGTTTAATGCTGCAGGACTTGATTTCAGCCCAGCTTATTTCAGACTACATCATTGTTGAGCTACCAGGTTCTATCAATGACTTAGAAGGCACCAGAAGGGTAAGAAGGCCAGCTTGGCTAATCATTAACCTTTCTTAATTACTAATGCTGTGCAGGAAGTATCATTACACTTTCCGTAGTTTGAATTGCAGCAGTCTGGTGTAATGGAATATTGTTTTTCTTTTACATTTTCTTGTAGTTTTGATCAAAAAATCTTATACCAATTTTTTTTGTGTACCTGAATTTGCTGGAATGAAGTGCTTGTTAACAGCTGTTCCAGTTAGAGTCAGAACTGGCTTACAACTTTTTCCGTTATCAGTGACTGCATTCCTTTAACCGATGAGGATTGGCACTTGCTTCACAGATGATGTTTGTTCTCTCTAATAATGGAAATTACACAAACTAAAATAGGCGATGTGAGTAAATCCACTCTTGTGTGCCCTACCTATGTTGCCTAGCAGGGCTGCAGTTTCAGCTTAACAGAAGAGTGCTGGTTTTGGGTAAGCCTCTTTACCTGATGTTCCCAGTCCTGAAATGCAGAGGTCACTTTGTAGTCCTCTTGGCTGATAGGAGGTCACCTTCTGTTGACTCGTCTTCAGTGGATGGGATTGGAGGGTGCCTTGTGCAATGAAAGATTGTGCAGTACTCTTTGTGACAGCCTCGCTTCATCCTTCAGTTTGATGCGTGTTTGTGAATAGTGGCCTGGAGACTAATTTAAATCAATCTATTTCAATTTTGCTGCATAGTGACTTGGATCACATTCTGTTGAATGTAAGATTGCAGGACTGAATCCTCAGCATCCCTCTGCAGTGAGGTTTCCAACCACCTCTGCTTTCTGTGTCACAGATCACTGCAGCTGTGAGCTGGTTGATTTCTCAGTGCCCGACCTCCCTTGAGCTCTGCAGTCAGACCCTTCGGGAGTACATCGAGGATGGTATCGATGCTGAATTTGGCAAACGCTTCTACCACGACTGGAGGGAGAGACGTTTAGCTGGCCTTCCATCTCAGGAGCCCGGGGTCATCATAGAGCTGTACAACAGTGTGCTCCAGTTTCTTTCTGAGGTGGCATCCTCAGAGCATCTTTGTGACTTGTCTTGGCCTGTTACCGAATTTTCAGAGCCCGGGGGTAGCAAGTTGTTGCCCCACCTGCATTGGAACATGCCTGATCACCTAGCTTGGCTGAAGAAGGCTGTGTTGTCCTTCCAGATCCCATACCTAGATCTGCCTCCGTCAGGTGGTATGTACTTAGTTTTGCAGTATCCTCTTTGCAGCGCTTCATTCCCTGTCTGATGTGCCTGCTCTGTGTTGAGCTGTCAACTTGCAAGTCTAATTCTGTCACAGATTCTTGCAGTCTAGTTCGGTGGATGTTTGTTGTTGCTGTTACTGTGATTTTTTTTTTTTTTTCCACCTCTAGCTCCTTGGCGTCCTGTTTGCCACATGATTTTTCAGTATGCATCTCAGATTGCTAGTTCTTCCCATACTCAACCACTGATCCAGTCTCAAGTGGAGAATCTGCTGAGCAAAACATACCAGAAGTGGAAAAATGGGCCGTTGGGGAGCTCTGGCGATGGACCTTCTGTTGATGAGATCCCTTGGGATGATATCCTGGCAACATGCGTTGATCATAAGCTGAGAGACTGGAAACCACCCAAACTGCCTGTTGCACCAGGTACTGCATGTCCTATAGCACGAGTAACACTTCCTGCATAGCTGTGTTCCTTAACATGGCATTGGTGCCTTTATGCAGAGAGGGAGCTCTGGTCTGGATCTTTCTTCTCATTGCAGAATGGCACTGTGCTTACTCTGCACACCATTCTGCTGTTTAGAGTGTCTATTTATTGTTGATAATGACTTCACTTGAGCTTGTGGTTAAAATGTTTGTCTCCACCTGGAAACATTATAATAAGTCCTTCAAGTCCTCTTCTCCTCGTGGGAAAGGGTATTTAAATTTAACCACAGGCCAAGAATAGATGCCTTTTACAAGCCACATCAGCTCAGGTCATCTGAGATGGAAGGCTGTGTCAATAATGAGCACTTTGAGGGATTATGAAGCTTGTATCTCAAATTCTGCTTAATTAAAATGTAAAGTGTGCAGGGTTACTTCTGTGTCCTCTTTGGCTTAATTCTAGGCAGCCTGCTTTGAGATGGCTCTTTAACTGAGCTGAGATGCGTAAGAATTTCATAAATAAAGATAAGAGTGCTTTTTAGTCATTCCCAGTGATGTGGTATGTTGAACAGTAAATCACTGCAGACCACCCCTTTCTACCTGCAGAGTACAGTGAGGGGTAACTTGAAAGATATCGTGCTGTTCTCCCTCCAATAATCTTTTCAATACTGAACTTTTCTTTTGAGGGAAAAATCTGTACTCCTAATAAACAAACTTAATAAAATTAAGCGTGGGGTTTGTTCACAGAAGCAGTAAGTGAAGATGGCCAGATTCGTGTGTACTTCTTCAAGGAGCATTTAAAGAACTTCACTCTCCCTTTCTCATGGGAACAAGCCATGCTACGCACGCAAGAGGAGATCCGGCAGGGCCATAAGAGGTGAGGAAGCTGCTGCCACTGCCTACTTGGAAAGCGTTTGGTTGTCCCTTGCATAACCAGAGCTGCATAATGAACTTCAGTGAGGTTACTTAGGGCCTCTGTCAAAGTTGTGTAGTGCTGTGGTGCTGAGAACCAGCACGTGACATTCTCAAAATGGTCTTTTGGACATTTTCCCAAAGAGGTGTACAAGGGCACCCGTGTGGAATTTTAAGTAGATGTGGTTCCTAGGGTTACTCCTCTCAGAGAAATGGGATTTTGCTTGGAGCAGCTGCTCTTGAGTGTCCTAACTGAAGTTCTGCCAAAGAAATCATTGCTGTGGCTGTGGAATTAAACTTGTCTAAGATCTTTCCGTGATGGAGCATGGAAGAAAAACGGTGTGAGGTGTAGGGGAAAACCATAGGGATAAAAATAATAAGTGTACCCTTAATTTGGTAGTGCCTTATTCTTTACATCTGATTGTGGCCAGGACCTGTTAGATGGTTTGCAGATAAGCTTTTTTTGTCAATTGCATATTAACTTTGCAGTCTTTTGAGTCTAAAAGGAGACTTTGTGCTCAACTTTTGGGGTGACTTCAGGAAAGTCTCAGTGGTAAGAGAAAGTGCTAAAGGTTGAGGGTGGTGGTTGCCTTAGATTTGTAGGTCTGTGTAGTATTAACAGGTTTGAGAGCTCTCAAGAGCATAGCTCACTTCTCTAGCCGCATTCAGAGTGGGTGGCTGTATTTCATTGGACTGAATCCCAACCCTCTGTCAGCTTCTCTGAAATCCCACTTTCCAGATGGTTTGTTAGTCTGGGGTACAGTGAGATCATATCTCCTAACAGTCAACTTCTTCCTTCCTGGAATTTTCATGCTAGTAGGGAAAAACCAACAAACTCTTACTGATTAGTTTTCTTTCTCCCCATTCCAGGTCAAGGGTAAAATCTCCCATCTCTTTTAAGAAACCCTGTACAGTCTCCATGTCAGATCAGTATGGTGCTGACGCGAGCGTACTGTCAGAGCAAGGAAGGAACGTTTCCAGTGCAGATGAACTCTCAGCCTCAGCCCAAGACCTCCCAGAGCACCTGTTAACTCAACTGCAACTGGAGAAAATGGAAAGCAAGAGGTGAGTTATAAGAGCACCATCCTATCCTTGCTGCTCCAGTCCAGGGTTGTTAGCAGTCTTGAACCTGTACTCATTGGCAAGCAGAAGTCCAGCAGTACTAGGAGTCTAGGCTTGTTTGCTGCTCTGTCTCTGCTTTCATATTCTTTGAGCACAGAAGTTTAGTCCAGTTCCCTACTAGTTCTTACTTTTGTTGCAGGAACAGTCCAGCATGATAGAAATAAATGGAGTAAGAGGAAGGATTGGAAATCAGTCAGTTAAGCCACTAATGTTAAAGCAGTGCAGTTAGAGGTCGTTGAACACTGCATATGTTCAAGATGTTTAAGTTCATGGGAATGTTGGTTTGACACTACCAGGTCTCCGAGCCAGAGAACTAAAGTTCTTGAGGTTGGCCCAAGACTTTACTCCTTTCTCTATCAGTTGGAAACCTTCAGTTTGCTTAGGTCGTTTCTGGCCACATCCTTCAGTAATGTACTTTTGTAATAGCTGAGTGGGGGCTGAGTGTATTGGAAATGACTGCTGTCTTTGGTTCTTTCTTTCTGACACCTTTGAGTTTCCGATTCACGTCTTACCCACTGGTTGCAAGAGCAAAGCCAGGCTGCAGTCTGACTGGCACTCTTGACCTTCCTTACCAGGTTTGAAGAACAGTTGCACCAATATCTAGCTGAGGACATTGAGCCCCTTGGTGACATTGTGGGCTTACCTCTCTACCTTCCCCAGACCCTGGTCTCCACTCCAGTTGTCACTGGTTTGTTGATCAAGAGTCCCATGTCATCTTTTCCAGAGGTAAGACAGGGTGGTACTGCAAAGAAGAGCTTGCCAAAGAGGCACATACTTTCTATGGATCTGAAGTGCTGTTAGCATAATTGATGAACTGTAGCCTGCTGCTGGCAGTTGTAATGGTATCCTTTGTAGCGCTGCACACCGTAGTGGCTCAGGTTACACCTGTGAGTTTGGGATGGTCCCAGGGAATGCTGGGTCTGGAAATAGCAGAACATGCTATTTTAACCATATCTCCTTGGGGGGTTGGGTGGCGACTTGCTTTGTTGTTCTGAAAAGTGGGGGACAGCCAGTGAGCGGGGAGGTTCCATGTTAATACTTGGAAATGCTTCTTTCTCAGTCCCGTCTCTCTTTTCCTTCTGACCAGGATGAGAGTCGAGCAACGTTTGAGCTGTCTATGGATAGTCAGAGCCCTGCGCTGTCGGACAGGCTGAGGCATTTGCAAAGGCTCCTCAGAGCCAACAAGGAGGGTGAAATTGCTTCTGAGCTCCACCTCTCTGCTCTGATGGACATGGTGGATATTTGAGCGGAGCTGAAACACGGGTGCAGATCAGGAGACTTGGTGAAGAAATCAAGGTCTGGGTGATTCAAAAGAGGAGCTCCCCAGGCATGTTGCAGAAAAAGCAAATGCCCTGGGAGAAAAACAAGAGCAGCTATTGGGTCTGGGCTGCTCTTGAGTGGCTGCCTTGCAGAAATGGTGTGCTGCAGCGCTCTGTGTCCCTCTGACTTTCTGCTGAGATTTGGATGGCCTGGGAACTCTTTCTTTGAAGCTGACCTGTTTCTTGGATGTGGAGACTAGTCGAATGCTGCTCTAGGAAGCCTTAAATTTGTGTACTACTCTGACTGCCATCTCTCACGTTGACTGTGTTGGTTTGTGCTCTCCTTACACCTGGTTCTTTCCCCTGTCTCCATAACTTCATACTGTGCTGAGGAATGCTGTTGCAGAGCCAGTATTTCTTGTTACAGCTGGAAGTCAATGTCTATAGAAATGTGGGTAGGAATACTACTACTGGGAGGAGTTAGAGAATCATGCTGTGGGCAGCATGTGAGTAAATGTAATTTCACCAGGAGAAAACGGTCAGATAGCAAGGACCCTTGGGAGCATCAGAACAATTGGTCTCCACAGACACAGTCCTCAGGATGCAGTCCCAGCCCCCTGCTTGCTTGGTGCAGAGGATACCTTGCAGCAGCAGCACCTTGGCTTGATATATTGTGGTGGTGTGTTTTTATTGTTGACATCAGAAATGTCAGCACTCATTATCAAGTAGTTACAACACTTTGCTGTATTTTTTTTTTTATTTAAGTGCTCTATGCAAATTCAGATGGATTTTTGGGCTGCTGGGCCCAAGTTCTGTTATATTGAATACATACAGCATTAAAACAAACCTGGTACTACTCAACAAAGTAATTGTCGTGCTGGAAAAGCAGGACACTTTCTTTAGTAGACAGCTGTGGAAGAAAGTTTTTCCTTTTTTTGGCAGAGCAGACTACCTACAGTTTTCAATTTCTATAAAGCTGTGGCTTAGAAAATTGAAGATCACTTGTTTTAGGTTTAATGTTGATTACTTGTAAGTAGTGAGAAGATGTACTGGAGTGCTGCAGCTGTGAACTACAAGGAACACTTTTTTTTTTTTTTAGTTAAAACAGCAGCAGATGTTTCTTGGACGTTTCTGCCTGGTGAAATAGAATTATGGCTGCTTGGGCAGTAAAATATTTGTCTGCCAGTCAGAGATCATTGTGTGGACTTGATTGCATTTCAGATGAAATTAGAAGCCAAATCTGTCCCCTGCCTTCCAAAAACAAGTTTTAAATGTATTAGTTTTTCTCCTGCTCCGTGTTAGGCATGGAAGAGCGATAGTGACTTAAACTGAAGCACTTGTGCTTTGAGCTGTTGGTCACCCAGTGCTGTGCTGAGCTTTGTGACCTTGGCACACGTCAGCCACGTGTGTTACAGAGCAGCTGTGCTGTGCTCTGTACCTGTTGCTCCTGGGCACTCTGTCAAGCCAGAATCCAACTGCTACGACCGCAGTGTTGTGGGCTGTTCCCCCCCCCCGTCATCGTTGTTTCGTGTAAATGTTTTTTTTTTTTTTTGTATCTAATAAATATTTTTGTTGGTCAAGCGTAGCTGTTGCTGTGTCGCTACTCAAAAATTCTGTCCACAAATAAGACTCGAATTTGAATTTGTGCTTGGCTGCCACTAAAGTAGCTGTCTGTGGACGCTTGGGGTGCCTTGCAAGGAGCATGGTCAGGAGGTCCAGGGTTGTGATCTCCCTGCTCTGCCCTGGTGAGACAGTGGGGCCTGGTCTGAGCTCCCCAGTTGAAGACAGACAGGGAACTGCTGAAGCGAGTCTAGCGGAAGGGTGACAAAGATGACGGGGGCCTGGATGAGGACAGGCTGCGGGAGCAGCCCATAAAGAGGGCCATAAAAAGGGCCGGTAACGCGTGGATGAAACCACGCTCTTCCGGCACTCGGAAGGGGGGGGCGGTGCCAAAAGTGGCGACGAGGGTGGGATTCGAACCCACGCGCGCAGAGCGCAATGGATTAGCAGTCCATCGCCTTCACCACTCGGCCACCTCGTCCCGCGCTCAGCGGCGTCGCCGCGGCTCTCCCTGCGCCCTGCGCCCCGCCCTGCCGCCAGGGGGCGCGATAGCGCTGCGCCCCGCCCGCTGCATGCCCCGAGGAGCGGCGCGTTGCCGGCGCCCTCTTAGCGCAGCCGGCAGCGCGTCAGTCTCATAATCTGAAGGTCCTGAGTTCGAGCCTCAGAGAGGGCAGCGTGGTTTTTTTTTTGTTTTTTTTTTTTTTTAAATCGCTTGTTTGGAAGGCGGTTTTTAATTTTGGCTGCGCTTCGCTCTCGCTCCTTCCCGCCGCTGGCGAAACGTCAAGCTGGAGCACCGCCCAGAGGCAGATTTAAAAAAGAAAAAAAAAAAAAAGCCCTGCCCTCTCTGAGGCTCGAACTCAGGACCTTCAGATTATGAGACTGACGCGCTGCCGGCTGCGCTAAGAGGGCGCTCTTAGTGCCACGGCGCGGTCTGTGCCGCTCTGTGCATTGCGCGCCGCGCCCACGGCGGGCGGCAGGGAGG
Organism: Oreortyx pictus; assembly: GCA_036925125.1. Lineage (NCBI taxonomy): Eukaryota > Metazoa > Chordata > Aves > Galliformes > Odontophoridae > Oreortyx > Oreortyx pictus. Next base: position 809,203 of record JAUPFR010000009.1, read on the forward strand.
GGCGGGGCGGGGCGCGGCGCCCGCGGCGCGGGATGAGGTGGCCGAGTGGTGAAGGCGATGGACTGCTAATCCATTGCGCTCTGCGCGCGTGGGTTCGAATCCCACCCTCATCGTCGCTTTTGCTGCCCCAGCTGGGAAGAGCGGAGACGGCGGAGAGCTGTTGTGATTGGAAAGCCGGGAGCGTGCAGATGCGCTTCCCGTTTTGATGAAGGAGTTCGGAAATGGAAACACAGATGGGGCACAGCTGACGGCTGCTGTTTCTTGGACACCTGCCCTGGGTGATGGCTGCACCACCCATGTCCCAGAGATGAACTGCAGCTCCCAAACGCATAGAAAGCCCCTGCGCAGACCTACAAGTATGCCCTGGTTGTCTTCGTGTCTCTCAGCTTTGCAATAAAAACATGCTCCGCAGACCGCACGGGGCTGCTTTGCCATTGGGAAGGGGCACATGGTGGGAGCAGCGAGGCAGAAGAACAGGGGGACACAGGCAGCGATGAAGTGCCTCTGGTGAGTGCAGAGACCCCAGCCTGCGTGCCCCGACTCAGGGGATAGGAAGAAAAACAGCCCCCAGGCCAGGCACCACTGGGAGTTGAACCCAGGATCTCCTGTTTACTAGACAGGCGCTTTAACCAGCTAAGCCATGGTGCCCATGTGCTCCTTTCAGGATGGGGTGCTCCACAGCACCCGGGATGCTCCCAAGGCCTCCGTGTCCCTGCCAACCTCCTGTCTCCATCCTCCTGCCACTGGGGTCACCAGCAGGACCAGGAGCCAAAGTGCGGGGTTGACATCACTGGACCCATTCCGATTGTCACCCCCCTCAACGGGGGATGACACCTGGAGCTGGGCTCACAGGTAGCTCTCTGCTGACTCGGCCAGAGCAGGACAGTAGCATGCCTAACAGGAGGCAAGGTAAGGGGGTCCAGACATACCTATGCCCTGCCTTGTTGGTCTTGGGGTATGATTCTCACCTCAGGTGTGAAATATCCCCCCCACCACTTCCTTTTCCCAACCCGGGGACCGAATCACGGGGGAGAGGTGTGTGTGTGCACGGTGGGGTGCGGAGCTGGGGCTGCTGGGACCACTGTCTCCCCATGATGACCATAGGGGGATCTTCTTTCCGCAGCCAGACCCTAGGACAGGGAATTTATAGGTAGCGAAATCAAATAGTATGGGGCTGTGATGGCCGAGTGGTGAAGGCGTTGGACTTGAAATCCAATAGGGGCTCCCTGCGCAGGTTCGAATCCTGCTCACAGCGATGGGTTTTGCTCGTCAGTCCCTTTTGGCGTCCGCAAACCCTTAAGCAGCACCATCTGGGGCCGTAGTTGGCAAAACTCTGTCTGTGTCACAGTGGGAGCAGCGTGATCTTGATACCACAGCCCCCATGAGGAGGTCCTTTTCTCAGGAGGGGCCAAAGCCCCACAAGAACGACACAACAACTGGAATCATGAAGCTGAGGGGTCCCTTTCACGCAAAGCCAGCACTCTACCACTGAGCTGTAGTCCTTCGCATGACTGAAATCCTGCTCTCAGTTTCATGGTCCTACTACAGGCTCTGGAGATAGGGCTGCTAAAGCTTGTGGCCACGTCCCAGTGCCTGCCCTACAGCACGGGCACAACAAGAGGGATGTGCCTGCTCCTGGCAACCGGAGCACTCTGCTCTCTCCACTTCCCATTGCCTCATTGCAGTACCTGGTTCAGTGAGGGTGCTGAGAGGTCCTGGGTCCAACTCCTGGACAAACTTTATCAATTATGGCACTCCCATGACGTTCAGGGGGCTTGGAGGACAGGGAGAGCGGGCGATGTTGGGGTGGCACGCCCATAGCATCAGGGAACCATTACAGCAGCAGGAACAGGGGTGGCAAAACAGTATCTGAGGAGTGTCTGTCTGGGGAAAACATACATATGGGCAAGGAGAAGCGGGTAGCACTGGGGGGACATTTCCCCAAAGATGCCCTTTCCATGAAGAGTGGTTGGTGACTTCCAAAAAGCCAAAATAAACAGGGCTCGTCCGGGATTTGAACCCGGGACCTCTCGCACCCTAAGCGAGAATCATACCCCTAGACCAACGAGCCGTGGTCCCAGTATGCTTACAATGGTTTATATGAACCACTGCTTCAGCAAGAGTACAGTTGCTCACTTCCAGGAGCACAGCTGTATGGGCAGATGTTGGGATAGGCTGCATAGGGAAGTGGTGGCATCCCCATCCTTGAATGTATTTAGGAGACCTGTAGATGTGGCGCTATCAGATGAAGTTAATGAAGGTAGTCTGCGTATCATTCAGTTGAGGATGGAAACTGATGACCTTGAAGGCTTTTTCCGACATAAATGATTCTATGAATCCATGATTCTAAGGAAAACAGAAGGCTTAATGGAACTGAATCTGGCCAAGGAGGTCAAAGGCAACGGGCAGAGCTTCTGTAAAGTGCATTGATGACAAAAGGAAGTGTAGGCAACATGTGTCACCACTACTAGAGGAAACAGGAGACACAGTTGCACAGGACAGGGAAAAGGCCAAGTTACTGAAGGAGGCGTTTGTCTCCATCTTTACCAAGTCTGGCCATTAGGAATGTCAGGTCCCCAAACCCAGGAGGAGAAACAAGAGCAAGGAAGATGCATCTCTGCTGGAAGAGCATGGGATCTGGGAATCCTAGGTCACTCGCCAAGGCAATCAGCTCTTCCGCTGGCACACTCTGCATGGGAAAGGAGAATTGCTGTGTATAGAGGGGTTTCCTGAATCAGGGAAACCATGGGACAGTGGAGGGACTATCCAAAAGAATGCAGTTTTTCTGAGAGTGGCAGACAAATCTTAGGGGTGGTGAGGATCAACTGTGGCCAACCCTCACATTTGTAACACACAGGCAGCAGAGTAAGGATGTTATGTCCCCAAGAGCAGTGTTAAATGGATCAGGAGCACTGGTGTTGTTGTCATCACAGTCAGAAAGGGGATTCTGGATAAAGGAGATGAGCCAAGCAGGTGAATGTCTGTCTGGATGGTGCCATTCTCAAGGTTCTACTACAATCTTGCACAGACTTTTGAGAAAACGGGCCTGTAGACAGCTGTTGGGGCCAAGTACAGCAAGCGTGTCCTAGCCTCCAAGCTGTCCAGAATGCTCATCAGAGCTTTCAACAAGATGTAGCGATGGGACGGTAGGAGGATGGAGAAACTGGGTGATAGAGAAGAGCAAGGGACTGCTGATACTGTTGGAAGCAACAGGGAAACACCTGTGAATTGTCTCAGAGGAGTTACAGCACACTCCTCACAAAGGCTGACACAGCCAACAGCCGATAGCCGAGCTGGTGCTTCTACACCAACACACACAGCATGGAAAAGAAAGAGGAGAAGTTGGGAACCATTGTGCAAGTGGGGAACTGTGATGTAATCACTATCCTGGTAATGTGGTAGGATGAATGACACAACTCGAGCACTGCAAATAATGGCCACAAACTGTTCAGGAGAGAAGAGGCACGGAGGGAGAGGCAGGTGGTCACAGCACAGGAAAAGAAAGGAACTGATCCCCAAGAGCTGTCTCTGCAAGATAGCCATGAACAGGTTGAGAGTTTGGAGGAAGAAGCTGGGGACCCAGCTAAAAAAAGGGAACTCTGTGCCTGTGTTTTATCCCGTGAACACGTAGGGCACAAAAGCTGGAGCTGCTGGTAGAAAAGCATCACCTGAAGAGGAGGTCTAAGGAAAATATCCCTAAAAATGGACCCTCTACCATCACCATCAACACCACCATCATCACCATCATCATCATCACCATTGTCATCCAGGGGATGTAGCTCAGCGGTAGAGCGCCTGCTTTGCATGCAGGAGGCCCTGGGTTCAACCCCCAGCATCTCCACAATTTTCCTGCCCATGACAAAAACCCCTTCCTCATCTTTCTTCCATAACCCCCACAGCCCCTCTCCCCGTGGAGCTGTTTCCTCCCCCTGCTCCCAGCACATCAGATGGTGCTTTCCTGCACTCTCACAGCTCTTTTTGTCAAGTGGAGAATGGGCGACTCAGGGAACTCCTCACCTGTCAGCCTCTCCACTGTGCTGGGAAGATGATGGGACAGATCCTCCTGAATGCTGTGCCACTGCACATGGAAGAGAACAACAACATATGAGACAACCAGTATGGCTTCACCAGGGACAAGTCCTGCCTCACCAACCTAGTGGCCCTCATTGGTGCTGTAACCGCATCAATATACAGAGGAAGTGTCAGTGGTGTAATTTAGGTGGACTTCAGTAAGGCCTTTGGCATGGTTCCCTACAAGATCCTTCTCTCCAAATTGTAAAGAATTTGATCTGAGAGGCGGAATGATCGCTGGATGATTAACTGGCTGCACGGTCGTTCCCAGAGTGTGATGGTCAGTGGCTCAGTGTCCAGGAGAGCGATGACAAGAGGTGTCCCTGCGGGGTCAGTGCTGGCACTGATATCCTTAATGTCTTCATCAGTGGGATTGAATATGCTGATGACACCAAGCTGTGCAGGTGTTGACACACCTGAGGGACGAGACGTCATCCTTAGGGATCTAGGCAGGTTGAGCAGTGGCCCCAGGTGGTCCTCATGAGGTTCCGCAAAATTAAGCACAAGGTTTTGGGTTGATCTGAGCGTGGTCAAGGAGGGGCTGTGAGACAGACTCTCTAGTACAGACTGTCGTGATAGGATGAGAGGAGGTATTTTAAACTGAATGATTTAGGCTGGATATGAGGAAAAAAATACGGTAGTAATGGGGGTTAGCACTGGAACAGGCAAGCTCAGGGAGGTGGTGGTTACCCTGTCCTTTGATACATTAAATTAAGGCTGGACTGGGCTGTGAGCAACCTGATTGAGCTGAAAATCATTTCCCAGGTGCTGCCTGTGCCCTGAGCTGTTGAGCAGTGAATGATGCAGGAAGCTTCTGCTGTTGGTGCAGCAGGAGGTGGCATCTCTCCTCCACACGTAGGAACTGTGTGGGGCCGGTTTGGGAGGAGGACAGCGCTGACTTCTGTCTGAAGGGTAAAATCCATCGCTGTGAGCAGGATTCGAACCTGCGCAGGGAATCCCTATTGGATTTCGAGTCCAACGCCTTCACCCCTCGGCCATCACAGCACCCCACAGCCTGCTCTGCAGGGACTGAGCTCAGCAGAGTGCCCGCTGTGCATGCAGTTCCACCCCCAGCGTCTCCACCCTTTTCCTCCCCAAAACACCCCAGCCTCCCAGCTGCCCACAGCAGCCTGGGGCTGCTTGAGGACTTGGCTTGTCTCTGGCTGGTCCTCTCAGGTCTCTCCTCCCTCTACTGCAGCAAAGGAACCAGAATACATCCCTGTTTGCATCAGCAAAGACTCCCACCTGTGCTGCACGAGAGATGAGGCTCCGAGGGCTTTACGCGGCGGGGCTCGTTGGTCTAGGGGTATGATTCTCGCTTCGGGTGCGAGAGGTCCCGGGTTCAACTCCCGGACGAGCCCTTCTCTTTTCCACCCTGGCCCCAGGCCGGGATTCCCACCACTGGCTGTGCCCGCTAACCTCAAAGGGAAACGCACGGCGGTGGTACCTGCCCCCTCGGTTACACGTCTCCTCCCTCGCTGCCCCCTGCCCACGAATCCCCTGTTCTATCCCTTGGGCCGTCCCCAAAAATCACACTCCCCTGGGTATCCGTTCCAACGCTTTTAGGGCTGCTGGTGGAGCCCAGCCCCAACCAACACCATCCCCAGGGGAGAGGATGCTCTACCTTATAGACGTGATTATAACAGCGCGGATGGGTGCCTAAAACAAGGGCTCGTCCGGGATTTGAACCCGGGACCTCTCGCACCCAAAGCGAGAATCATACCCCTAGACCAACGAGCCTATGTGTTGGGAATCCTATGGGAATAGGATTCCCTAGTGGGAATAGAATTCCCTATGGGATTCCCACTGCTGCTCCTGTGCCCCATTACGCTTTGCACTGGTTCCCTATCCTTGCTACTGGATCCAGTACAGGTTGCTGCCTCTTCTGTGCACTCTTGTCCTCATTTATCCCAAAGGAAACATTGAATATTTGGGAAATTAAGAGGTACACTGTACAGACTGGATTCCCCCAGCCATCTTCCCCTTTGATTTACAAGCATAACTGGTGTTGGTTGTGCAGGAATATCCCTGTGGATGCAGCCCGGGCTGGGAGAGAGGAAATAGGTCACGGAAACCTACCACCACGTGGAAAAGAAAGAAAAAAAAAACCACGTTGTAAAGCCTTTTTTTTTTTTTTTGAGGAGGAGTTTAACAAAAATGAAAAAAAAAAATGCAAAAAAAAAAAAAAAAGAAACAACCCCAGTTGTTTTGTTTGATACCCCATTTTGGTATCCCTCCTTGGGGCACTGCAGGTGCCCTCCAGCCCTGGTCCCAAATCATCCTCACCACATGTCCTTGGCAATCCCTCTGGTAGTGCATCTGTGCTACAAAGCAGCTGGGGAAATGCGTTGTGCCAGCCTCGCCAGCTGCCTTCCCCACAACTCCAACTCCAAGTGGTCCTGCTGTTGCCAGGTGCTGTGGTAGTGGGAACTTCCCAGGGAAATGACAGGAATGGCAGCCCAGGAGGAGCACGGCTGCCTTGCCTTTGGCGATGAGGCCTTCTGCAGAAACATGCAGTCACGATGATGCTGCAGAGCCCCAGTTCACCTGGGGACCCAGCAATTACACAGTCTGTGAAACCGGATCTCCTTGCAGCCCCAAGGCTATGATCTCAGGGCTTCCCTAAAGCCTCTGTGTGTGTCCTTGTGCAGAGACCTGTGTCCTCGCTGCTCAGCAGGGTTCCCCACAGCAGCCTGGGCTCATTCTGTGGTGGGAAAGCCAAGCACAGGTCCACCAGCTCTGCAGGGATCTTCTGGGAAGTCCAGCAGTTTCCACGGAAGGGGTTTTGTAATGGGTGAAGAAAACCATCCCCAGCTTGGGGATGTGGCACTGAAGGATGTGGTCAGTGGGCACGGTGGGGTGGGCTGGGGTTGGGCTTGTTGGTCTTAAAGGTCTTTTCCAACCAGAATGACTCATGATTCTATGATTTCCACCTGTTGGGTGAGATAGTCAAGGAATTTGGGAACAAAACTAATCTGAGGAGAGGTTCCCAGGCAACAGCAGCCCCTACACGGTGCTCTAGTCCACATCTGTGCAAGCTGTAGGTGACCACCCTGGCTGCAGGTGCTGGGCTTCCTTGGAGATGGATGCAAAATGTCCCTTTTTTCTCTGGCTCTCTGGAGAAATCCTGGGGCCAAGGGAAGCCTGCTCCCCACGGCTGGCATCAAAGATACCTAGCCCTTAGATTGCTGTAAATGAAGGCACAGGGCAGTGCATCAGAGTTGCAAAGTGCTGCTGGGACTGATGATGGAAAGCAAAGCATGGTGAATGCTGGTCCTGTGTATTTTTTCTTCTCATTCTCTTACACGCAGGAATAAACAGGACGGAAATCAGCACACATCCCAAGGTCCATTGCAAAAGTTAAGAACATGAACTTGATGTGTTTGATTTGATGACGTTTTGTTGGTTTTCTGGTTCCTCCAGAGAAAGTCATGTCTCCAGCAGAAAGAACTCATTTCCCGAAAATAGGAGTTAGTAAAACCAGTTCTATTTTTCTCCAGATTACCTTCCCCCCCTCCCAGGAAGAGCTCTTTTCCCTATGATTTTCTTTTGTTTATATCTCTCTCATCATAAAATAATCATAAAACTGATTATTTTGACTTCCTGACATGTGTCTATTGTTTTCTCCTTTCCCTTCTCCAAGCAAGGGACTTTATTCAGTGCAGAGACCTGCTCACACTCATGCCTTCCTTAAGTACCCCTGTGCATGTACTGCAGGCATTTCTGCATGCAGTGATATTGTGCTGGAACATGATGATCCAGTGTGAGCAGCTGAACCTCAAATACTTAAACAGCGCTGGAACATTGAAATACACAGTCAGGCTGCAAATCAGAAAGTTCCAACTTGTGTCTGGAAGCCATAGTAAGGCTGTTTTCCCTGGGATCGTGGGAGTGCACAGAGGTACACAAAAATGGGATTTATTTCCTAGGCTGTGGGTCCGAGGTAAACCTGTGGCATCATGTTATTCAGGAGTGGTGCAAAAAAGCAAGAAAGAAAAATGTGAAAATGAAATGTGATCCTTTTCTGCTCCCCAGATGGCCTTTTAGAAACTCAGCCTCGGCCCCCTGCCTTACTCCAGCAGGCTGCTGGATTGCTTCTAGATGAAGCATGCTTCCTCTCTGCACCTTGGAAAAGCTGATCTTCTTTTTTCCACTCCATTCCAGAGTTGATTTTAGCATGAGCTGTGCTTGACTCCAGCACCTCTGAAAAGCCTTTCTTACCCTAGCAGGCAGGACAGGAAGGAGTCACTAGGGATAGTTCAGTGCTATAAGCCTTAGCTCCACAAAGCCTACTCACCTCAGTAACTAAAATGATTCTGAAAACTCCTACAAGGCACATCTTTAACAGTGATGCTGAAAATCCCTGGCTCCACACATGTGTGATGCTTGTGGCCCAATTCTGCCATAAATTATTTTGGGGCAGAAGGTGTTTATGCCTCCATCTGGGCTCTGCTGGAGTGAAATGAGAAGCCTTCTTCCAGCTTCCCCTTGAGCCTGATGGCTCATTCCCCTGCTCGGTACTACGTCAGCGATTCCTACTCCCCAGCATGTAGCTGATTCATGGTTAAATGCAGGTCGGGACTTCTGCGACTCCCTGTCTCTCTAGTAGGTTAGCAGGGTTCAGCAGAGCAATCTGGATTCACACCTATAATTAGAATGCCTTAGCAATTTCTCTCCATCACAGGAAAGAATAGCCGTGAATTACTGGTTCACTGCTCTTAGCGTGTCCCGATTGCAGGAGCTGCAATCAGCTCACGGAGCAAAGTTCACCGCTTACGGTGAGTGTCACCTTCAGGGTTGGACTCCAGAGTTTTTTTAACACCTCTCCGTGTCTTCGATCAGTTTGCTTTTAAAATCTGCTAGACTTTCCAAACTGAGTACATGCCTCACGCAAGAGGAATATCAAAATATGAAATCATCCACGTGGATCCGAATGCATAAGCACTTGGTCACGCCAGATTAATTCAGCTACACTGAGCTTGCACTGAGCCGCGTCTATGTCTACACTGCCCGGATAGATGGGGAAAGATGAAGGCTGCAAAACTGTAGCACCACGCCATTGGTTGTGTGATAATCTCCCTCACCACCCCACACCTTTGCAGCATCTTCCGATCACCAACGGGATCCTGTGAGGCTGAGGCAGCGCAGCACAGCTGTTTGTGCTGAACTTGTGCACAGATGTGTCACCTTAAAGCCCCAAATTTATGAGCTCACCTCGGGTGAACTTGGGAGCTGAATTCCCCACTGATTTACGGTTGTGCTCAGAAGGAGGTGGGGAGGGAGGGGAGATGTGCTGGGGATGCACCTGCCCTAAATTCTGCTGAAGCACTCTCCTGTCTCGTAGCATCCAGCTTAAAATGTGCTTTGGCCCTGGGAGGTAAGATAATTACTGCCTGTAGCTGGAATCATTTCAATCTTACTCAGAACTAAATGGAAGCAAAACATGACAGATGAAAGACGAAACTTTTTAATCAGCTGGGGGAGCTTTCCAGGAGAAAACTGCTGGTTACTGGGGAGTTTCATGTGGAAGGAATGCGCCAGCTCCCCCGAGGGTCGGGACACCCTATAAAACACCCCATGCTGCTGGGCCCTACACCCGCTTTCCAGCCACTGCGTCCTCCGCTGCCTGGGTAAGTTGAGATGCTCTGCTCCTTCCTCTGACTGAGCTGCTGTTGGCACTGATGCGTGCTGCCTGGTCCCCAGCGAGGGGTCCAGGTTTGTTGTTTGCCTCCCACCTGTGGAGGCCTCGCAGGAGGGATTGTTTCTGCCATAAATTGTGGAATCGAGGCTTTGGGTGCAAGGGGATGAGGAATGCAAGTTGTACTGGGTACGTGTCACAGGGATCTGTAACCACATAGCCAGGCATGTCCTTCATGGATTCCTTTGCTTAAAAAAAAAAAGACAAAAAAGAATATCGTATTCCCAGGTTGCAGAGATCAGTGTCCCTCTGCTTAAGGGAGGGCAGCAGAAACCCCTTTTATTTTAGCCTGTGCTCACTCGTGTTGTGTTGATTTAAGTGTTTTTTACAGCAGCGGGAAGCATTCCAGTGAGCACTCTGCTTGGTGAAGGATTGCTGTCACCTCTCCATCACTGCCTCCCAGGGCAGACCATCCAAATGAAATCATATTATCCCTACCTCTGGCTGCCAGAGCCACCGAGTTAGTGCTCAGCAGGGAAGGGACACCGTCTGCTCTGTTCTTACGCCCTCCTCTGCCTTCCAGGTACCCGTTCTCACTGAATGATGTCCTGCTACGACCTGTGCCTGCCCACCTCCTGCAGCCCCAGGCCACTGGCCACCAGCTGCAATGAGCCCTGCTATCGGCGCTGCTGGGACTCCACCACCGTCATCCAGCCCCCCACCGTGGTGGTGACCTTGCCTGGGCCCATCCTCAGCTCCTACCCGCAGAGCACGACAGTGGGCTCCACCGCATCCGCAGCAGTCGGGAGCTACCTCCGGTGCTGTGGGGTGCCAGTGGCCTCCGGTGGCACACGGGGGCTGGGGAAAGGAGGACTGCTGTGCCTCGGGGGTGGGCTGTAGGGTGTCCCCATCGGCCACCTCATCCCACGGAGGCCAGCAGGGAAGGAAAAACAAAGCACAGGAACAAGACTGGGGAAGAGGACTATGGAAGTGCCCATGTGTTTCCAAGCCATAGGGGGCACCTGCGTCTCTCCCAGCAGGAAGGGATCCATGGGCACCTTTCATTCAAGACTGAGCCTCTGTATACCTTTCTCTAGCTATGCCTTACTGTATGCTTCCATGTGTTACACAGCATTTACTATTAGCTTATAGCTGGCTGCAGACAGAAGATGGTTGTCAAGAGCTGCAGAGGCAGCAGGGGCAGAGGAACACCTCGTAGGGGTCATTTTATCCTTAAGTAATGTCTGTCCATTCCTTTAGTAGCATTAGAAATGCACTTTTTGTACTCTCAACTGGTTATTCTATCTCTTTTCATTAAAGACATGCTACATCATAGCCTGAGTTTTCTGGTGTTCTTTTTGCCTCTGGTCTGAAGTGACAACCTGCTCTGGTTGCAACATATTGCTGCTTGGGTGTTGGTTTTTTTCTTTTTTTTGTCTATAATGGGAATTTCTGCTGCTCAGTGCCACACTGTGCTGATGTGATCATGTGGCTTGCTGTGTCCAGCCCAAAGGAAAACTTCTGCAGACCTTTATTGCTGCCCTACAGCGAGTACCAGCTTAGGGACACAAGCAATAGCCTCATTACCTTTTCCCACAAGGGTGTGGGAGCATCAAGGTTTGATGTTTCAAAATGATTTTTTGTCTGTTTTTGCAATGAGTTTTTGGTTTGGGGAGGATGGATGGAGAGCAAGGGTAAAGACAGATGACTTGCCTTCCTGGGAGATGTTTCTTTGAACTGTCACCCTCTGCCCTACTCTGCCCAGGGAGGTGTGGGAGTCCCCATCCCTGGAGGTGTTCCAGAACCATGGACATGTGGCAATGAGGGACATGGGCAGTGGGCATGGTGGGTGTGGGTTGATGGTTGGACTTGGCAATCTTAGAGGTCTTTCCCAATAGGTGTATGATCAGAGCTACCTGAGGCAGCTGCAGTATAATCAGAGAATGGAGAGCTCAGTGCACGCCAGACCACTCCTCATGGGTCCTTGCTTTGTGTTGCTGAGCAATGTTAAACCACATGCAGTGTAAGAGAAAGGTCCTAATGCTATAACACATTGGCTACTGACATATTTGGAGCTGAAGAATGGCTGTAATTTCAGTGCAACAAGAATTTCTGTCATTTCCAGTCTTCCATTCTGCTTTCAATGCTGCCAGAAGCTGGAAGCATCTGTACTTCCATGGAAACAATCACTCCAAAACAACAGGTTTTATTAGAAGCAACAACAACAACAACAACAACAAAGCAACAACAACAACAACAACAACAAAGCAACATTCAGAATGAATACAAAATCTCTCTTCCCATATGTTTCAGGGAACTGGCCCAGATCTCATGAGGACAACCCTACTCCTGGCCCTAGCCACAGCATAATGAGCTCCTCCCTCCTTATTCCCAAAGACGAGTACCTGTGGATTTTGACTGGAGTCATTAGATGAAGTAGAATTATTTTATGGGGAAAGGATGTAGGCACTGAGTAAGCCTCTTTATAAGATGCCATGGAACATCAAGCAGAACATTTTCAGATGATGAAATGAAGAATGAGTGCAACTAAGTCCTCCATAGACTTTGTATAAATCTTTCATTCTTTATACATTTTGGTGGTGTGAAAATTTGCATAGAGCTTATGAGTGTTTAGAGTGAGGGATTGTGCTAAGCTTGGAAGCAAGTTGGTCTTCATAAATTTTTTACCAAGCTCAACTGGTTCTACTGCTCAGATCTTCATAGAAGTGCTCCTAATTTGAAATATTTTGCATGGCACTTGCTAGGCAATCAGAGTTCTGGGGAAAAAAGAGGTGTGGGTTCAACATCCCTATTTCAAAGAGAGGTACATTTAGTCTAACTGCAGACATCGTCCCATAGAGAGGGAATGCAAAATTGTCCCGAGTGCTGCAAAGAGGAAAAGCACCAAATTTCAGTCATTGGAAAGTTATAGGCACCTGAAACTGGTACGTCTGCTTTCCAACAGTCTGCTGCATAGGACAGTCCAGGATGGAGCAGGGGAAAAGAATAATGACATTTTGATACAGCTTTTCACAATGACTCCAACAATGAGATGGTGTAGACGTTTTTTTTCTTTTCTGAAGAGCCAGTGTCACACAGGAGAGTGAGATCCATTTGAGTCCTCTATTTGACTTGAAAATTGCATTGTCTTAGTGCAGACAGAGCCAGGGAAGGGAAGATGTGAGGCCCTGCAGCGATCCCCAGCCCAAGGGACCTGGAACCTGTCTCCATGGGTGCTGTGACTCCTGGCTGGGAGCCTGGCCATCTTGGTTGCCAGCTCAAGAGCCGTCCTAAATTTACTCCACTTTATATCCCCCTCAGACAGTGCTTGCCCCAAGTAGAACCCCACAGACCTGCTAATCAGGCCCTAAAATACAGGTTTCTGCAAAGGCACTGCAGCCACAGGCCCTGTTGAGGAACTGGGAACTACATGTCAAGACTGAGAGGAAAAATAAAGCCTAGCCGGTGGAATGATGCACACGGAAGGAAATAGTTGGGTCCTGGCATCTGGTCACAGCATTACTTTCTCATGGCTTTCAACAGTAACAACAGCAGCACTTCTCAGAGAAGACTGGAGCATAGTCTAAATGTGACTCTTGGGCCATGCCTGGATCTATAGTTTCACGACTTCTCATCTTCGCCGACATGTTCATGTCCTTGGAAGAAACCTCTTCCCTTCACAGCTTGGGCTGCAACAAATGGTGACACACAGAGAGTTATTTGTCATGGAAAAGAGAAGACTGCTGCAAGTGGCGAGTCAGTGAGACTGCCAGGAGTGGAAGCCCCAGACGACTCGGGTTTGGTAATAAAAATTGACAGATTGGTGGTGGCTAGATGGTTGCTGAGCAAGCAGGATCCCAGTACCTCTGTGAGCAGCTTCTCTGCACACCCAGATGTGGAGGCGTACATCCTGGTGGCTCACAGCATTGGGACAGGTCAAGGAGAGAGCTCCATTACCAGGTCATAAAAGGTAAACACCACCCCAGCACCTGAACAGCAAGCTGAGGGCAACCCTAGAACCGCAAGGGTCTCTCAATGGGTAGCTTTCCTCATTCCCACTGAGACAAGAACTACTGATCAGAGTGCTTGGGGACATGCATCCTGAAGTCAGCCAGGTGGAGAGAGGGAACCAGCAGGTGTGACAGTCTGTGGTGGTATTCACTTGCAGGCACCTACCCTCAAGCTTTTAGGAAGGAGGGAGATGAGAGAGAGGAGAAGTTGCTGCTGAGATGGGTACACTGCCCCAGACACCAATTGCTGCACCCACAGACCAGCCGTAGGGCAAAGGCCGGTGAAAGCCTGGGGAGCCAGACAGACAATGATCTCAGCCACAGGGGACCCCTCAGTGAGGGCTGCGGTTCTTCCTCAGGGCTGGAAATCTCACAGATCAAGGTAATCACAGGCCACCCACACACCTGAGTCATAGGAGAAGGCACACAAATCAAAAGGCACTGGCATTCTGGTCTGGTCCTTCTGGTGCCACTCATGGGAGCAGGGGCTCATGACTTGCACCCCGATGAGCTGGAAGCTCCATTTGTTCTGCCAGCACTGCAACGCATCCTGAGCCTAAACCAGCACCGTAGACTGCACTTAGCTACCCTACACCCACATCCTCTGAGTTCCTCCCCTTGGGGATGGGGAGACAGGGGTGCAAGTACAGCTCAGGTCCAAAATGTTTACAGCATCCTGGTCTGAAACTGCCAAGGATGCAAGTTTCAAACTCAGTAATTATTAAGTTAAATATTCCAAGGCTATAATTCCTGTTTGTTGAGATGTGTCTGCACAGTTCTGAGAGCAGATGAGGGTGACCTGCTTGCAGCTGTGTGAGGTGGTTCTTCTTGCTTGCATTCCTTGAGTGGTGCTGATGGAGCTGGGCCAAGCTGCCCACTGAGCCACAGCGCTCTGCTCTCCTGTCTCCACCATCAGGATGAGGAGGGGCCCAGGCCTGGCCTTGGCTACACTGTGTGTCTCTTTTGGGGAAGTGGCACAGGGCAGCACGGGGCTGGTGGGCATGCTGGGGAGTAGGGAGCCACGTGGGAGCCTGTGCCGCTGTGTCGTGTTGTGTTAGGGAGGTGGCATCCCTGTGCTGTTCCCACAAGGTGTGTCCCCAGGTGTGAGCATGGCATGGGGCCAGGGCAGAGCAGTGCTATCAAATAGAGGAGGACACGTCCGGGACCCAAAGCAGGAATCATACCCTTGGACCAATGAGCTGGGGTGCCCAGACTCCCCCAGCAGCACACTGTGCCAGCAGCCCTTGCCCTGGGCACTACACTAGCCCTCACCTCTGCACTCAGCACAGTGGCTCCCAAACACCAGTCCCAAGCACAACAAAACTTTGCTTGCCACTTGCCCACCTCTTGCAGGGCTGCAAAACCACGCCAGCCCCTGGGGCCTCTGCCCTTCTGCTCTGGGCTGCCCATGGCCATGGCACACACACCCTGCCAGGGGCTTTAATGTGCATTCAGCCATGGAACTGCCTCTTCTTGCCTGGATGGCATTCTCACTTCCAGGCCAGGAGTAAAATCCATCGCTGTGAGCAGGATTCGAACCTGCGCAGGGAAACCCTATTGGATTTCAAGTCCAACGCCTTCACCCCTCGGCCATCACAGCCTCAGTATGGCACAGATCAGGGCACTCCTGTCCACAGCCCTGGGCACACTTTGTCCCATGGGTTACCCCAAGCAGTCATAGGCGCACCCATGCCCCCCATTCTCCAGCTCAGGAAATTCCATTGAAAGGCTGGGACAACCTCACAAGCCCCGGATACACTCCGTGCCTGCTGCCTGATAGCAGGACCCAAGACCAGCAGTGCCAGAGGATGCACTGCCCCCCAACGCCCCAATGCCATTTCTGAGAGGGGCCCTATACAACTTGGTTCAAGTTTGTTTGTCTAGGGATAGGATTCTCACTAAGGGTGCAAGAGGTCCTGGCTTCAGCTCCTGGATGAGCACTCCCTTTTTGGACACCATTGCCCTTCAGACAACTGGGGACAACTGCTGTGAGGACAGGGCACAAAGCCCCACACCACCCTGACATCTTGGGCTCAACTCCTCTTCTGCCTTGCTTCCCACCATGGCCAGCAACCATGTGCTGTCCTGTGCTGGGTTGTCAAAATACCTTCTTTCTTATTGCACCCCTTGAGATACTGAAAGGCTGCTATCAGGTCTCCCCAAGACCTTGCACTTGGCATTGTCAAAACTCATGAGGTTCTCCAAGGTGACATCCTGTCCCTCAGGTGTGTCAACACCTGCACAGCTTGGTGTCATCAGCATATTCAATCCCACTGATGAAGACATTAAGGATATCAGTGCCAGCACTGACCCCGCAGGGACACCTCTTGTCATCGCTCTCCTGGACACTGAGCCACTGACCATCACACTCTGGGAACGACCGTGCAGCCAGTTAATCATCCAGCGATCATTCCGCCTCTCAGATCAAATTCTTTACAATTTGGAGAGAAGGATCTTGTAGGGAACCATGCCAAAGGCCTTACTGAAGTCCACCTAAATTACACCACTGACACTTCCTCTGTATATTGATGCGGTTACAGCACCAATGAGGGCCACTAGGTTGGTGAGGCAGGACTTGTCCCTGGTGAAGCCATACTGGTTGTCCCATATGTTGTTCTCTTCCATGTGCAGTGGCACAGCATTCAGGAGGATCTGTCCCATCATCTTCCCAGCACAGTGGAGAGGCTGACAGGTGAGGAGTTCCCTGAGTCGCCCATTCTCCACTTGACAAAAAGAGATGTGAGAGTGCAGGAAAGCACCATCTGATGTGCTGGGAGCATGAGGAGGAAACAGCTCCACGGGGAGAGGGGCTGTGGGGGTTATGGAAGAAAGATGAGGAAGGGGTTTTTGTCATGGGCAGGAAAATTGTGGAGATGCTGGGGGTTGAACCCAGGGCCTCCTGCATGCAAAGCAGGCGCTCTACCGCTGAGCTACATCCCCTGGATGACAATGGTGATGATGATGATGGTGATGATGGTGGTGTTGATGGTGATGGTAGAGGGTCCATTTTTAGGGATATTTTCCTTAGACCTCCTCTTCAGGTGATGCTTTTCTACCAGCAGCTCCAGCTGTTGTGCCCTACGTGTTCACAGGATAAAACACAGACACAGAGTTCCCTTTTTTTAGCTGGGTCCCCAGCTTCTTCCTCCAAACTCTCAACCTGTTCATGGCTATCTTGCAGAGACAGCTCTTGGGGATCAGTTCCTTTCTTTTCCTGTGCTGTGACCACCTGCCTCTCCCTCCGTGCCTCTTCTCTCCTGAACAGTTTGTGGCCATTATTTGCAGTGCTCGAGTTATGTCATTCATCCTACCACATTACCAGGATAGTGATTACATCACAGTTCTCCACTTGCACAATGGTTCCCAACTTCTCCTCTTTCTTTTCCATGCTGTGTGTGTTGGTGTAGAAGCACCAGCTCGGCTATCGGCTGTTGGCTGTGTCAGCCTTTGTGAGGAGTGTGCTGTAACTCCTCTGAGACAATTCACAGGTGTTTCCCTGTTGCTTCCAACAGTATCAGCAGTCCCTTGCTCTTCTCTATCACCCAGTTTCTCCATCCTCCTACCGTCCCATCGCTACATCTTGTTGAAAGCTCTGATGAGCATTCTGGACAGCTTGGAGGCTAGGACACGCTTGCTGTACTTGGCCCCAACAGCTGTCTACAGGCCCGTTTTCTCAAAAGTCTGTCCAAGATTGTAGTAGAACCTTGAGAATGGCACCATCCAGACAGACATTCACCTGCTTGGCTCATCTCCTTTATCCAGAATCCCCTTTCTGACTGTGATGACAACAACACCAGTGCTCCTGATCCATTTAACACTGCTCTTGGGGACATAACGTCCTTGCTCTGCTGCCTGTGGGTTGTGTGTTACAGATGTGAGGGTTGGCCACAGTTGATCCTCACCACCCCCAGAACTATGTCAGCCACTCTCACAAAAGCTGCACTCTCCTGGATAGCCCCTCCACTGTCCCTCTGAGCCTCCCCAGATCTTTCTGCAAAGTCTTCCCACCCTCAGGTGGATCACAAGCTTACCGAGGGTGCACTTGATCCCATCATACAGATCACTGATGAAAATGTTAAACAAAATTGGCACCTGTGCTAAGCCCTGGGAAATGTCCCATATGACCAGCCATCCACTGCATTGAACTCCATTCATTTGGGTGTTGTTGATCACGGCCATCCAGCCAGTTCTTTACTCAGTGAACACTACACATGTCCAAGACATGAGCGGCCAGTGTCTTCACATGAATATTGTGCAAAACAGTATCAAACACTTTCCAAATATCCAGCTAGGTTACATTATCCATAGACGTTCAGCTAATGTCTTTGTTTTCCATACAAGTTCCCTGTCTGTGCTTCTACCCTCAACACACTTCCATTTTGTGTTTGAGTTTTGCCAGGAGCTCATTGTTCAATCACAGTAGCTGCATAGCGTTTTTACCTGGTTTCCTCTTTGCTGGGACAGACAGCTCAAGAAGATTACAGAAGGTAATCTTGAATAAATGCAAACGTATATAACTTGAGTGTAACAGCATCAATGGACAAGGGAAGAGCCACTGATGCAGTCTATCCGGACTTCAGTAAGGCCTTGGACATGGTACTCCATGACTTCCTTCTCTCCACACTGGAAAGATGAGATATGAGGGGTGAACTGTTTGATGGACAAAGAACTGGCTGTAGGATCAAACCCAGTGTGTGGTGATCAATGGCTTAAAGTCTGGATGGAGATCAGTGATAAATAGCATCTCTGTGGGGACAGTACCAGGATACATACATTTTAATATCTTCATCAGTGACACTGACAGTGGGGTAGAGTGCACTCTCAGCAAGTTTTCAGATGACACCAAGCTGTGGTATGCAGTCAGTGTGCCTGAGGGATGGGATGTCATACTAAGGGATGATGATAGGCTGAGCAGCGGGCCCAGGAGAACCTCATGAGGTTCAACAAAGCCAAAGCAAGGTCTTGAACACAGGATGTGACAACTCCCACCATCAGTACAAGCTGAGGGATGTGAGGATGGAAGACAGCCCTGCTGAAACACTGCCAACACTGTGCCCTCACAACCCAGAAAGTCAACCATAACTTGGGCTTCATCAAAAGCAGCGTGGCCAGCAGGTCGAGGGAGGGGATCTGCCCACTTGCTCTGTGCTATGAGACCTCACCTACAGAACTGCATCCAGACATGTAGTATTCAGTACACGAGAGATGTGGTCCTGTTAGAACGCATCCAGAGGAGGGCCACAAAAATGCTCCAACAGATGCAGCACTAGACAGTGAGACTGGTTGAGAGAGCTGGGGTTGTTCAGCCTGGAGAAGAGAAGGCTTCGGGGACACCTGAGAGCAGCCTTTCAATATCTAAAGTGGGAGGCCCTTCAATACCCTGTAGTGAACACAGCACTGAGTCGCAGCCTCACCAGAGCTGTGTACAAGGGGACAATCACGTCCTGCTCCTGCTGGCTGCACTGTTTCTGATACAAGCCAGGATGCTGTGGGCCTTCTTGGCCACCTGGACACACTGCTGGCTCATGTTCAGCCAAGCATCAGTCAGTGCTCTCAGATGCTTTTCCTCTTTGCAGGATTGCAATCACTCTGCCCCAAGCCTGTAAGGTTGCCTGAGGTTGTTGTGACTGCAGTGTAGGACTCAGCACTGGGTCTTGTTGAACTTCATCCCATTGGCTTCAGCTCAGCAATCCAGCTTGTCCAGATCCCATTGTAGGGCCTTCCTATACTCCAGCAGATTGACACTTCCTCCCTTCTTGATCACATCTGCAGTCTTACTGAGGGTATGCTCAATCTCCTCATCCAGGTCATCAATAAAGATACTATACTGGGACAGCCCCAGTACTGATGTCCCCTGAGGAACACCTCTTCTGACCTCTCATCAGCTGAATTTATTTCCATTCACTACAATTCTGTGTGCACAGCCCTCCAGCCAGTTCTTTACCAAGAAAATAGTGCACCTGTCCAAGCCATGGGCTGCCAGCTTCCCCAGGAGAACGCTGTGGGAGACAGTGCCGAGTGCCAAGTGGATCACTGGTCATAGGAGATGAGGTTGCTCAGGCAGAACAACCCTTTCATGAACCTGTGCTGGTTGTCCCACTCATGCTGTGTGATCACGCTCAAGACGATCTGTTCCACAACCTACCCCAATACCGAGGTCTTTGTTCATTTCTTCACAGAAGCTTGAACATGACTTTGGGTTGCTGAAACCCCACTGAGTACACAAACAGTGGGGTGCTTATGGAGGTGTTAGGTGATGCCCTTGGACCTCAGCAGCTCAGTGAAGCTGAGAGGCACAGGGGGTCAGGGTTGCTGGGCCCAGCCCCTCCCCCATCCCTGCAGGAGCTCCACTCAGTATAGTGCAGAGCAGTCCTGCCTGAACTCTGGGGTTGATTGGGCAGTAGAAATCGGGAGCTCAGGCAGCCAAAGTGAAAATCATAGCCCAGAACAATGAAATAGGGTATTGAGCTGCCTGACTCGTCCCTCTCCCCAGCCCTTTGCTGGCTGTTGGGGTTTGGGGGCAGCATTGGCACAGGCACTGCTGGGCACAGGTACCACAGGCGGACCCCAGGCACAGAGAGGACCCAGGGCTGTGTGGGCACAGCGGGCTCCACACAGACCTTCCTTCTGTGCAGAATGAACTGTGGGGTGCTGGGGCTGCCCCACAGTAACGGTTGTCCTCGGGGCATAGGGCAAGAATGCTGTGGAGTGCTGTGATGGCCGAGGGGTGAAGGCGTTGGACTCGAAATCCAATAGGGTTTCCCTGCGCAGGTTCGAATCCTGCTCACAGCGATGGATTTTACTCCTGGATTGGAGGTGCTGAGCGCACACCAGCATCCCAGCGGAACCCAGCTCTGGGGGTTTCCTCCTCAAAAGCATCTCTGCTCATCAGAGCTGCTCAGGCTCACCAGCACAGATCCCTCCATCCTCCATGGGGCACTCAGGGCCTATCTTCAGCTCTCACCTGGATTTTGCAGGGCTTCTCTCTCCCCCCTGAAAGTCACAGAATCACCAAATTGTTGGGAGGCTGTGACCCCCACTCTGTGCCTGCTGCCTAGTAGCAGAGCCTGAGGCTGCACTGCCCCCAACAACCCAGTGCCTGGCACTTCTGAGGGGGGACCACCCTATACAATTTGTTTCAGGTTGGTCTAGGGGTAGGATTCTCACTTAAGGGGGATGCAAGAGGGCCCTGGCTTCAGCTCCTGGATGAGCCCTCCGTTTTTGGACACCATTGCCCTTCAGGCCTAGGGACAACCGCTGAGAGGACAGAGCACAAAGCCCCACCCCACCCTGACATCTTGGGCATAAATTCCCTGCTGCTTTGCTTTCCACCACAGTCAGCAGCCAAGTGCTGTCCTGTGCTCAGTCAGCAAAATTTTGAGCAAAGTCAGGGCCAGGTCAAAGTCCCTCCTATTCGGGAACACTAGAATCATAGAATCAATTGAGTTGGAAAGGACATTTAAAGGTCATCTAGCCCAATTCCCTGCAATGAATAGGGACTTCTAGAGCTCGATCAGGTTCCTCACAACCCGGTCCAGCCTGACCTTGAATGTCTCTCCTAACAGGTCTCCCCTCGACCTTGCACTTGGCTTTGTTAAATCTCATGATGTTCTCCTGGGCTAACTGCTCAGCCTGTGCAGGCCCCTCAAGACGGCATCCTGTCCCTTGGGCATGACACACAGCTTGGTGTCATTCGCATTCCTCTGTCTATGTCACTGATGAAGATATTAAAGAATTATCAGTCCCAGCACCAACCTTCATCCAGCCGTTGAACAACTTTCTCTGGGCACGAACTTGCAACCAGTTCCCGATCCATCAAACACTCCAGACGTCAAATCCATATTTTTCCAACTTGGAGAGAAGGATGTTGTAGTGGATTGTGTCAAAGGCCTTACTGAAGTCCACATAAACTACATCACTGACTCATTTTATGTCCATTGGTGTAGTTACAGCACCATAGAAAGCAAACTTGCCCTTGGTGAAGTCATACTGGTTGTCTCATGTTGTTGTTCTCTTCCATGTGCAGTGGCACAGCATTCAGGAGGATCTGTCCCATCATCTTCCCAGCACAGTGGAGAGGCTGACAGGTGAGGAGTTCCCTGAGTCGCCCATTCTCCACTTGACAAAAAGAGCTGTGAGAGTGCAGGAAAGCACCATCTGATGTGCTGGGAGCAGGGGGAGGAAACAGCTCCACGGGGAGAGGGGCTGTGGGGGTTATGGAAGAAAGATGAGGAAGGGGTTTTTGTCATGGGCAGGAAAATTGTGGAGATGCTGGGGGTTGAACCCAGCGCCTCCTGCATGCAAAGCAGGCGCTCTACCGCTGAGCTACATCCCCTGGATGACAATGGTGATGATGATGAGGATGGTGATAATGATGGTGATGGTGATGATGATGGTGGTGGTGATAGTGATGATGATGGTGATGGTGATGATGACGGTGATGGTGATGACGGTGGTGGTGGAGGGTCCATTTTTAGGGATATTTTCCTCAGACCTCCTCCTCAGTTGATGCTTTCCTGCCAGCAGATCCCCCTGCTGTGTCCTATGTGCATGGGATAAAACACAGACAGAGTTCTCTTTTTTTGGCTGGGTCCCCAGCTTCTTCCTCCAAACTCTCAACCCATTCATGGCTATCTTGCTGAGACAGCTCTTGAGGATCAGTTCCTTTCTTTACCTGCACTGCAGGCACCTTGCAGTGCCACCTTGCCCCAGTGCAGTGCAGTGCCCAGGGCAAAGGCTGCTGGCACAGCGTGCTGCCGGGCGAGCATGGGTGCTCATTGGTCTTGGGGTATGATTCTCACTTCAGGTGTCTGAGGTCCTGGCTCCAACTTCAGGATGAGCCCAACTCTTCTCCCTGAGTTGGGTGCCTGACTCACCCCTGCCCTGACCAGCCCTCCTGTGCAGGGTTGCCACCTCCCTAACACACCCCAACACCACACAGCACAGTCAGGGCCAGGTCTGGGCCACTCCTCATGCTGATAATGTGAACAGCTGAGTGGGACATGCTGGCACCATGACCCCTCTGGGCAGCTCTGTCTGGGACAGCCGTAGCACGTGGGGAGGGAAAGCACTGCAGTGCAAGCATCTGCTGGGACCCCACCCCAGGGGAGAAATGCAGGCATTTCCCCCAGCACTGTCTGTGAGACAAAAAAAGTGTGGAGATGCTGGGGGTGGAACCCAGAACTCCTGCAATGCACAGCAGGCACTGTGGTACTGAGCCACATCTCCTGCACCAGGATGGTGTTCAGGGAGTCTCTTTTAAGGAATTCTTCCTCAGTTCTGCTTTTCTGCAGCTGCTGACTCTGCCTACCTGGGCAACAGAGGATGAAGGTATGGCTGAGGCTACCCCAAGGTTGTCCGACAGGGAGGGATGTGCTGGAGTGTGGAACAGAAATTCCCCCCCCCAGGTTATCTAGAATGGAGCTGTGATGTCCAAGGACTGAAGGAAGGTAGTGGTCTCAAAATCCAATAGAGTTTCCCTGTGCAGGTTGAAATCCCGCTCACAGTGACGGATCTTAGCACTGACCTAGGACTTCGGGAGAGGGAGAGTCACAGTGATGTCCTTAGAACACCAGAACTACCCACCACTGCTTGGTTCTCATCGTTGTGTATGTCCAGTTTGTTTCTTTGGGCAGCTGCACTCTTCATTTCTGTGTCCCCATCTTCTGTGGTCCCACACTGCTTCAGGTCCCTGTTGCTGACAGGGCTGTACTCAGCCAGGAGCAGGTTAATAGGTTTGGGCTCAGAAGAGGATTTTTGTTTTTCCTCAACCAGTATCAGCTTGTCTTAGTGATTTATGGGCACTTATGGGTAATTACTGCTGGAGATCTCTCTGGATGTGCTCCTCAAACCCCACAAGAGCATTTCAGTCCAAACAATCACTATTCTGTTGATCTTTTCTGTTTCCTGGCTGCAGATCAATGCAGTTAATGAGAAACCCTGGTGCTGGGCAGTGTGCTGTCCCAGCAGAACAGCAAAAGCCAGAAAGACCCGCAAGAAGCCAAGCCCAGTGCCACGGGGTTCGGGCAGACACCAGGACCATGGCCAAGCTGGTGGAGTGCGTCCCCAACTTCTCGGAGGGATGCAACAAGGAGGTGAGGGCTGGTGATGGGCTGCAGTATGGGGCTGGAGGTTAGGCTGCCCTCTGTCTTGCGTCAGGTTTTGCATTGCTACTTGTGGCCTAGCTTGTAGTTTTCCAGCACTTTGAACCCTTCCGAGCCAGCTGAAATCAGACAGAATTCAGCTCAACTTTAATCTTTTTCCCCGGGGGAAAGTTGTGCACTAATATTGAAACTGCCCAAACACAGTGTCTGTTCATGTTTTGCAACTCAGGAAAAAGCAGGACCTTGGCAACCTCTTCCCTGCTGCCAGCAGGTTGCCATAAGGTCTGGGCAGTCTGGTTAACCCTCACGGAGAAACCTCACTTTCAGCTGTTTCTCCAAACATGCCACCCAAGTTAACATAGCTTGTGGTGGTCACCTGCCTTAGGCTGCACTTTGCTCCAGGAGACCAGGTCAGCAAACCCAAAACTGCTGCAAAACTTCCCCTTGGGAATGGGCTTAGTGGAGCCAAATCTGTTTTAAAGCTTGCAAGGGACGGTGACCTAAGAAATAACAATATGTGATGGTGCCCTATAGCATGCAACAGCAGCTGTGCTGCTTTACGAGGGCTTTAGGCTACCTGGGGGCTGGGGGATGTCTCAGAGTCCCAGCTCCACTGACTGGGAGTTGGATGCTCATGCTTGTAGGTCCACTCTCTTCCTGATGAGTCTGAGGATGGGTGCATCCCCTGCAGTGCTTGGAGCAGGGTGAAGGCACCTGAGCAAAGGCATTACCCACCTTGCAAAGCTGATGGATTGTAGTAGGCATTTCCCAGCCCAGCCAACTTGCCCACTTTGGCTGTCCGGCAGGTGATTGAGGCGCTGGGGAAGGCCATCTCCCAGACACCAGGCTGCACACTGCTGGATGTGGACGCTGGTGCCTCCACCAACCGCACTGTCTACACCTTTGTGGGAACCCCTGAAGCTGTGGTTGAAGGGGCACTGAGCGCAGCCCGTATAGCTTGGGAGCTCATTGACATGAGTCAGCATACGGGTAAGCATTCCCAGGGCAAGCTGGATCATGAAGCAGGGACCACAGTGCTGCCAGCAAGGAAAGCATAGTGTGTTTCCAGCACTTCAGGATGGATGCTGATGGGAAGGTGCAGAACAGTTGCTCATCTTCCCATTGCAGAGAGTCTAAATCCATCCTGTCCCTGGGCTACTCTAGGCATCACTGCTGTAAACTCCTTTTTCCTTGCAGTGGTAATGCTCAGTCTGCAGAAAAAGCAGGGAAAGGGGCCTTGTTCCTTATCTGCTTGCTCTTCCAAGCTCCTGATCTCTGCCCTGCACCCAGGTGAACATCCTCGCATGGGGGCCCTGGATGTCTGTCCATTTGTGCCAGTGATGAACATCAGCATGGAAGAGTGTGTTATTTGTGCCCACATCTTCGGGCAGCGCTTGTCAGAGGAACTGGGGGTGCCTGGTGAGTAGGGAGTGGGCAGACAGGCTCAGACCCCATACCCCTGCATACTCTCAATTACAAACATACAGCACTTCTTTTACAAAAGCTTCACCAAGGGCAGAATGGGGCAAATGGGTGAAACCAGGCTTAGACAACATGCTCATCCCCTCTCTGCCTTGCAGTGTACCTGTATGGAGAGGCAGCCAGGAAGGAGAGCAGGAGAACCCTGTCAGCCATTCGTGCAGGGGAGTATGAGGCGCTCCCTAAGAAGGTGAGCCTGGCTTTGGGAAGGAAATTCCTTCCTCAAACAATTGCATGCAGCAGCCGAGAGGTGTGAGGTGAGAGTGCAGGCAGCAGGGAATGGGCACTGTATTTACACATCCAGGTGTGAGGTGCACCTCAGTGTGCACAGATGTCCATGGACTGGAATGAGATGGCAGGGGCTGTAGCAGGGAGAATTGGGAGCTGGGCTTGCTCAGGCTGGGGAATTCACTTAGTTCTCTGCATAACACAAGGAACCAAAACACCCCAGAGAACCTGAATGAAATATTTTACCTGTCTCCAAATTAGGCATTTCTGCATCAAGCCTTGGGAAGCATTACTGAGAAATGAAATAGCTCGAAGTTTTTGATGTGAAACAGTTGGAAAGTGAAAGAAAAGTGCTGCCTTTTTATCTCTTTGGCACAAGCGTTTTGATCAGATGGAGGAGCTGATGAAATGTTCTGGGTGCTGCTGAGTGTGGTGGTGTTAAAAGCAGATGCTGGTCATAGAAGGAGAGGTCACTTCTGGGAGGTCAATTTGTGCTGCTAACCAGCACCCACTCATGTACTCTTCTTCCTCTCCAGCTTGAAAAACCTGAATGGGCTCCTGATTTCGGGCCCCCAACCTTTGTTCCCCGGTGGGGTGCCACAGCAACAGGGGCCAGGACCTTCCTGATTGCCTATAATATCAACCTGCTATGCACTAAGGAGCAGGCACACCGCATCGCCCTTAACATCCGTGAGCAGGGTCGAGGCACTGACCAGGTAGGTACTCTTGTGCTGCCCACTACCCCATTTGTCCTGCCCTGGGTTGCCATCACTGTGCTTTGACCACAGTGTTCCCCCCCAAGCTTGGAAGCTTGAAGAAGGTGCAAGGTATTGGTTGGTATTTGGAGGAGGAGAACATAGCCCAGGTTTCGACAAATATCTTGGACTTTGAGACCACACCGCTCCATGCTGTCTATGAGGAGGTCTGCAGTAACGCAGAGGTAGGTAGTGCACAATGCTTTCAACGGGGAGCTTCGCAGAGCTTGTCTCCCTCCAGGTTTTCGGCCCAAAAACATAGTTGGGCTCTCCTTTCTCTTAGAATCATAGAACCGTTAGGGTTGGGAAAGAACTCTAAGATCATCTAGTCCAACAGACAACCGTCCCCACCATGCCTACTCACCATGTCCCTCAGTGCCTTTTCTTGAATGCCTCAAGGGATGGTGACTCCGCCACCTCCCTAGGCAGCATGTTCCTATGCATTTCTGCTCTTTCTGAGAAAAAAATTTTCCTCTTACGCTCAGTCAAGTTGGGCACAGAGCTGAACCATACATAAACCCCAACAGCAAAGCAACTTTTTACTAACCTCAGCTCTTGGCTTATCTCCACAAGGTGGGTGCAACTTTGAAGGCCTTTCCATGAACAACCATGATGGGGACCACCAGGCTGAGGTGGCTGTGGAGGCAGAAAAAGCAGCTCTGGGGACACTCATGTTAATGATGCTCTTCATAGGCACTGAAGCTCCCTGTGGTGGGATCCCAGCTGGTGGGGCTTGTTCCCAAGAAGGCCATGATAGATGCAGCTGAGTTTTACATCAAGAAGGAAGAACTCTTCATACTGGAAGAGGAACACAAGATCAAACTGGTAATGTGAGTCCTCTCAATATTGAGGCAAGGGTGGGATTACAAGTAAGACCTCCAGCCTCTCAGAATGTCACTGAGCAGGAACCTTGCACCTGGGCAGCCCCCAGGCACATTGGATACCCCATTACTCAGGGAAATGGTGCCTGGAAAGCTATGAGGGCTCAGCAGCTGGGACAAACTGATTTATTGTCCTGAGGATGCTGAGATGTTCAGGGGAGCAGGGAGCCCATCCCTTTAGGACTGAGCACTGTCAGCAGCTGCCCAGTCTGCCTGTGTGAAGGCTGACAGTATAAGGACACCTCCCCACAGCTCAAGGACAGTGCTTGTTATTAACAGGACACCATCTCAGCACCAGTGTAAGCTGGAAGGAAAGAGGCAGGCTCTGTTTATTCTGTTCCAGTGGGAAGGGAGTGGGGAGGGACTTTGCCATCCTATGAGAAATGAGATAGATAAGACTGAGCTAATTATTTATCCGTACTGTTTCCAGTCACCCGTGGGTGGCCACACACCACTCCCACCTTGGAGACTGGTGAAACCAGTCTGCCTTGCTTTGGATAATGGCTCTCCCTCATGGTTAATTAAAAGTGGGGCACAAAGACATAGCGGGATGTGTTGGCTGGGTGCATGCAGCCAGGTTGGGGCTGATGTGTTGGTGCTGCTCCTTGCAGGTTGTCAACCGGCTCGGTCTGGACTCCCTGTCTCCATTCAACCCCCGAGAGCGCATCATTGAGTAGGAGCTCCTCATCATTACTGTCTCTGGCCAGGCGGGGGGATCCCACTGCCTGCCTCTTGCACTAGCATTGTTTTGGGAAAGTGAAGTCCACATGCAAATAAGGACATACACTATCAAGACCTTGCCCCCTTACTCTTGCATGCGGTTGCACAGCCCCAGCTAACACCTGGGAATGTTCCCATTCCATAAAATGCTGTTTGCAGAGAGACACCCCTCTCATGCAATTCACCAATGCATGTGTCCCCAAGTGTCCATCTGCCCCTCTGTCTTTCTCTTTCCAACCTTCCTACTTATGGGGGGTCTACCAGCCCCCTTCCCAATTAATGGGTGGATGAAAACCCAACAGAGAGGGCTGTGTGGAATGAAAAGGGACTGGGTGGCAGTGACCACCAGCATAAGGTGGTCTAACCCGCGGTATATTGCAGGTACCTGGTGCAGGCAGGAGAGGAGGACAAGGGGCTGGTCACAAAGACACTGGGTGCCTTCGTGAGAGCAGTTGGTGGGAGGTCAGCAGCACCAGGAGGAGGATCGGTGGCTGCAACTGCGGCCTCTCTGGTATGTGCCCTGTGCCAGGGAGTCCCTGCTTGCTTGGTTGTTTCTCCAGGCACCTGGGGGCTCCCTGGTGAGGGAACCTGTCGCAGTGGTAGCGGCAGATGTGGGGTCCCAGTGGAGGACTTACCCCAATGCTCTCACAGGGAGCGGCCCTGGGCTGCATGGTGGGGTTGATGAGCTATGGGAAGCGGCAGTTCGAGCAGCTGGACCCCATCATGAGGAACCTGATCCCTCCTCTCCACCAGGCCATGGATGAGCTGGTTGCGATGGTGGATGCCGACTCCCGTGCCTTCAGCAGCTATATGGTGAGGTCTCACCAGCCACAACCCTTCTTGTAGGAAAGGCATCCCAGGAGGCAGCACTGCATTCTGACGCCCTTAGGAGTAGGGTCGTCCCCCCAGGACTGAAGGAAGGGACATTACTTGGGGGGACGTGAGTAATGCGCTGCTAGAGTGTGTCCAGAAGAGGGCCACAAAGGGACGGAACGCTTCTACCAGGACAGGCTGAGAGAACTGGGGCTCTTCAGCCTGGAGAAGACTCCAGGGGTCACCTGATAGCGACCTGTCAGTATCTAAAGGGGGGGAGATGTGAAAGGAGGGGACAGAATCTTTAGAGGGGTCTGTTGTGACAGGACAAGAGGAAATGGTTTCAAATTTAAAGAGGGGAGATTTAGATTAGATGTAATGAAAAGTTTTTTACAGTGTGGGTGGTGAGGCACTGGCACAGGTTGCCCAGAGGCACAGATATGCCCCAGCCTTGGTGACATTCAAGGTCAGGCTGGATGTGTATCTGAGCACGTGTTCACTGCAGGGGAGAGGGACTTGATGATCTTTAAGGGTTCCTTCTGACTCAATCGATTCTGTGATTCTGTAATTCTATGAAGGAGTTCGGCAGTGTGGGAGCTAATGGCTCTGCTGTGTCCCCTGATGCGAGGCACATGGGGTCTCAGAGCTCCCCTGGCCACCAAACTTGCTTTTCCTTGACTGCAGGAAGCTATGAAGCTGCCAAAAAGCACCCCTGAGGAGAGGGAAAGGTGAGTCAGACTGGTGAGAGCTTGCAGTGATAGTGTGAGCTTACAGGTGAGCTTACACACAAGACTGTGCACGAGCAGGGCCACCCAGGGGCTGTCCTTCATCCCAGGAGAGCAATTGCCATGCAGCAGGGGCTGAAAACAGCAGTGGAAGTGCCCTGCACTCTGGCAATGAAGGTAAACAACCTCTGGTCCACACTGAAGACGCTGGCGCACCATGGCAACCTAGCCTGCAAATCCGACCTTCAGGTACAACCCTACGGTCAGGAGCTTCCATGGCCGGTGGGCTCACATTTGGCCTGGGCTTCAGTGCTGCCAGACTGTGAGATGCTACTCTGTTTCAGTAAGAGACCTTTTCAGAAGCCTCTTTTCACAGGTGGGAGCCAAAATGCTGGAAGCCGCTGCGTTTGGAGCCTATTTTAATGTCATGATCAATCTCAAAGACATAACAGATGAGAAATTCAAGACTGAGGTAAGCAGGAGCTGCATGTGTGTCCCACCCCTGGTGGTGGGGACCAGGCAGAGATCCCTGGGACTTTTTTCAGAGGGGCTATGGAGGCTGTGGGCCCAAGGGTGCCCTAGTGCCAGGGTAGAGATGGAGACACTGAGAAGACTGGAGGAGATTCATGGTCTGGACAGATGACACATTGTCTTTTCTTTTGGATGGAAATGATGCACCTTCTCCCTCCCCGTACAGACATCGCAGATGATCACCAGGTTGCTGGAGGAGGCAAAGCAAGGCTCAGCACTTGTGTTGGCGCTGCTGGAGAAACGAGAAGCTTGAGAGGATCTCAGAGCTGGCCAGGGAATACATAGGGAGTACTCAAATACAGCTGGGAAACATGCTTGTTTCTGCCTGGGCTCCTTCCACGCTGACCTTGGGGAAGCTGATTCACTTAGGCAGGTCCCAGGGTTATGTACCCTGCCTGTTCTAGACGTTCCTTGGCTAAGGATGATTTTCACTGCCTGGGGCTTGGACCTTACATCCCTGTCCTCCCATCCATGGGGCAGTGAGAGCAGGCCAAGCTGGCGGTGCCACGGGAATCCTGTTGGCAGCAATGACTGGGACCCCATCGTGCTGCCTGGGTGGAGATGGCACCTCCCAGCCCCCACCACACAACTTGTCTCTGTGACCAGAAAACGCCCTGAGCGATGCTCTGTGAGACTGGGGCAGGGCTGGGCACAGTGTCTTCATGGCGGTGTGTGAACAGGCCCGCTGAATCACTCACTGCTAAGGCAGGGCATGCTGCCGGGCATGGGGCAGCACCAGGCAGTCAGCAGGAAGAAGGGGGATTTTAGTGAGAGGAGGCTGTGGAGCTCTTCATACCCCACCCAGGGAGGAAGATCCGAGCATGGGGAGGCCCGGTCAGTGTCAGCCGCATGGTTGAAGCTGGGTCTGAACGCAGGTATCACCTCCTCATATGAGCAGACTGAGCTCAACCTGCTCAGAGGGTGGTTGCTGTGGGTGGGAGGGGGGTCCCTTTTCCTCAACAGTGACACAGGGTGCCATCAGCATGGCCCTGAACCCACCGTCCTGCAGCAGGGCTGGGGGATGTGACCCCCACGCCTGTTCCCACACACAGCACCCACAATGTGGGCAGCGCACCAGGGTTCATGGCAGGGACGCCTGACTCACCCCATCACCTGACACCACATGATTGATCGGCCTGCAAGACCTTTGAGCTGGGTGGGACACCAGTGCTGACGTTCACCGCGTGCCCATGGTGACCGCCGCAGTACTGGGAGTGGTGCTGCCAGTTTCACTGCTCCGCAGTGTCACCCCTGCCCACCGCACCTTCCTTGCCCAGGCAGGGCCCTGTATTTAAGGGGTGCCCGAGGGCTGGTCCCACTGCCTCAGGAGAGCCACGCCAAGGACGGCGAGCAGGACTGCAGTGCTCTCAGAAGGTACTGTTCTGCACGGTAGGTGACAGAGGCATGGCCGTGCCTGGTGGAGCCAGGGACACTGGGGGGTACAAGGGCTGGTGCAGGGACAGGATGTGGTTTCCCCGGTACCCCTTTTGCTCTGCAAGGACAAGGTTTCACGTGTGAGCTTGGATCATGTTGCATCAGGTTCGGTGCACTGTTTACCTTAATGATGGAAAAGAAGTGCCGGCGGGTGGGCAGTGAGTGCCTGGCACTCAGCACCCCCAGGAAGGATGGGGAGGTTGTGGGAACTTGCAGTGGAACAAGTGTTGTTTCCATGACTGGGGCATGTGGACTGCAATTGGGCTTCTCACCAGTGGCCACCTGTGCAAAGGCAGGGCCCAAATGGTGTCCCGTGTGCTGTGTTAAAGCACTGATGTTGCCTGTCCTTCCTTTGCAGCTTGAAGTAGAGGATGTGGAACGCTAGCCAAGGTGAGCAGGCACAGGGCTTGGGCTGGTCTGTCAGTGCCACTCAGTCGTGGGGGCTTGGGAAGAGGCTCAGCACAGCCTCCAGGCACCCTGAGGGGATTACAGGTGTGCCAGAGTGGAGGGGGACATCACCTGTGAGGTGTCCATAAACTGGGTGGGATGCTTTGAGTGCATGGGTATACCAGCTCCCTGCATTGCTTTTCCAGGGAATGCCTGGCTCTGCTGACTTGTAATCTGCCTCTTTCTCCTAGGCACACCACCACCGCCACAGACGCAAGTCTGCCCATCTGCTCCTCCGAATTGCCCCTACCCGGGGCCCAGCAACCCTTGCTACCCAGCGGTGCCACCCGGCACCCCTGGGGTGTGTCCCCCAGGCCACCCTCCACCTGGCCATCACCCACCAGGCCACCATCACCATGGGCACCACCCACCGGGCCACCACCACCACCACCATGGCCACCATGGGCATCCCCCACATGGCCCACCAGGGTGCCCACCTGGATGCCCACCAGGCCCCCATGACTGCCATCAGAAGCACAAGAAGAAGCACAAGAAGAAGCACTCCAAGAGTTCCCACAAGCATCATGGAGGCAAGGTATGGTTGCAGCAGATCTTCTGGCTCTCTGGTGTGGTCATGTGCTCTCCCCCTCTGCCCCAAACCAGCTAGAGTGGGTGGTTAATGGCTTTTTTTTTTGGTTGGTTGATTGGTTGGGTTTTTTGCTTTGGAGACTCCCTTTGGTTTATAAATAGGCAAGTATGGGTCACTTCAGATGAATCTTCTGAAACCTGACACATGAAATTCCTTAAAGCTATTCAAAACAGCAGATTGACACAGCTCAGGGCGCACCATGCAGTGTGTTAAATCAAATTCTTAGGATAGCAAGTAGTTCCATGTCTGTGCTAGGAAGATACTCTGCAGAAAATGCTCTCCTGGGCATGAATCTGCATGGGATTGTGTGAAGAGCTGCAAAACAAACCCCCAGTTCCACCATCTGAGGCAGGAGCATTTCCCAAACAAAGCAAACCCTCTGCTCCTTTCAGTGTTTGGTTGCTTGGAAGGTGATCTTCCTCAGCATTTGCCCTTGCTGTTGGGAGACCAAAAACTTCCCAGAATTTAATTGGGCTGAACAGTCTTGAGAAACAGTGATTAAAAACCAGCCCTCCAGCAGCATTTGCATAATTGTATAGTTGCTAAACATCATGACAGGAAAATAATGATTTCTAGCTCTAAAATATAGCATGTAACAGCACTACAATAAACATTATGATCATGTTATTAGTAATCCATTTCATCTTAATGGCAAGATAGCTCAGCACAGGTTTGTTGCCCTGGGCTCCAGCATTGACACTGGTAATTACCAGCTTGCTGTTCAGCCAGTGTGCACACCTGAGGGGCACACCTTTTGGTGGCGTGCAAAGACACTCAGCTGGGGTGAGGTGAGACCAGAGCCACCATGGATGTTCTTTGCAGCTGCTGCCAGCTCAACCTGAATCAAGCTGGGCACTGGGAATGGGCACCCAGCTCCTTCCAGGCAGCAGCTGGAGGCAGTGGTCATGCCACATGGAGGGGGGGATTTTTAGGAGCCCGTATGGGACTGAAAAAGTCTCCCCAGTCTCATGCCTGCAGCTGCTCCTATTAGAAGTGCGGAAGAGGGTTGTTTCTGTACTAACCTGAACTGTTTTAACTTCCTCCTCCAGCACTCAAGCAGCTCAAGCAGCTCAAGCAGCTCTGATTCTGACTGAAGAGAACATCTACGTGTGTGCTGTGAAGCCCCGAGGAGACGATTTATGAAGACAGAAGCCCTGCAAGAGCCATCTACTCTTTGTTCTTTGCCATTCTCCCTTCTCTGCAGCCTGCATTTTGCCTGTTAGTAATTTTCTTGCTTTTTGTTTGTAAATTCTTTGACCTGGAATTGTTGTAAATAAATGAGTAACAGCTCTGGCATCTTGTCTTTAGTGGGAGGGGCTCACATCCCACTTCCGTACTGGGGGCCATCCCTGTGACTGTGAGTAACAACTCTGAGAGTTTTGTTTGCTGGTTTGCAGTCTGTGGTTGTTTATCCCTCCGCAGTGACGCCAGCTGCTGCAGTGGGTCCCATCTCTTCCAGAACTCCTTCATGTTGTGTGACATTCTCCAGCTGTTGCAAGAGGGCTGGTCGGAGAATAAAATAACTTCCCTCTTGCTGAGCTGCACAAATTGCCATCCTCTTTGCCAGGCTGTGGTTCTGTGTGTGTGTGTGCGTGTGTGTGCTGGGGTAGTTGGTTTTCACTACTGTGGCTGCAGATCCTCCCAGGGCAGCTCCTGTTTCATCATGGCCCAGGAATGGATGCAGTTGTATTTTGTCCTTAAACCAGCTCTCCCGCAGCTTTCCTTTCCAGTGGAGGGAAAGCACAGCAGTGATGCTGCAGCAGACAAGGCCACAGCATCCCACTGCTGTACCTCCTCTGGCCCTGACTCACAGACTTACCTGCACCCACCAGCTCCTCTGCACCTGAGGTCCCCTTTGCACAACCCATACTCTGGACATATTCTTCTCCCTGTGTCACCTCAATCACCCTGGGTGGCCCATACCGGGAGGGTGAAGCTCCTGGAGCCAGGGTGGGCAATGAGTACTCTAGCCTGTGGTGTCAGCAAGAACACCTGGGGGTGTAGGTCTGCAGCAAGAGTGGTGTGTGTTCCAAACCAGCTGTACCAGCAGGAGAGGAGTGAGGAGTCTCATCTGCCTGTGTGTGTTTTAGGTGTCCTCCCCAAAGCAGCCCTTGGCAGGCGCAGGCAGGCACAGCCTGTGTGACTGGTTGTGCCAGTGTCCTGTCTGCATGGCTCTGTGTCTCTGGGATACGTGCTCAGTAAAGCAGAAGGCAGCAGTCACTTGGGCAGAGATCCCAGAGTCCAAAGTCTGGTGTGTGCCCCAGCAGCCAGGTGGGAGTGGTCCTGGAGCAGAGCAGCTGGAAGAGGTGGCTCATAACTCTTTACTTTCCTTAACAGTCCTTATTCACAGCCTGGACCAAGGGAAAACGAGGCAGCGGAGGAATGAAGTCTGCCTTTGTCATACTGAGAGACTGTAGTCCAGATGGGTACTGTGGATTTGGGCACGGGGCATGGAACAGGTCTGTAAGAGAGGCATAGTGCAGTGAGCGCTGGGATATCGACAGTGCCCTGTGATCCTCTGCTGCAAGGACTCCTGGCCTTGTGCTCCCACATTTGTGAGGAGACACAGAAAACAAACTTACCTTCATTTATTAGCTTAACACCAGGAGAAGAACTACCTGCTCAATAAAAATAAATAAACAAATAAAAAGAAGAGGGAAAGAAAAGAGAGAAGACAAACTACAGAATAAAGAGGATTTTTTTTTTGGAATAGGGTGAAGAGAGTTTATTTGTTTATGTTTTGCAGACAGCACAATTCAAGTTCGAATCTGGGTACTGCTCAGCAGATACTGGTGAGAAGAAGGCACCATGGTTACTTTGAGCACTTTGGGGTGACACCAAGGCAGCTCCATGTACTGCTCAGTATTTTGTGAGGTGCTGAGAGGTACGCTGCCTCTCTTAGCTGGGATTTTGGGTGCTGTAATAAATGAAGAGGTTCTGGTGTAGGTTGGACAGAAAGAAGCAAAAGAGATGAGAGTCCACAGGAAAATGTAGGTCTTTAAGTTGGCCTGTGAAATGTAGGGTTGATAGAGGACCAGAAGGAGCACCTGCAGACAGCTGTTGAAGGCAGCAAAAATTCTAACCATCCTGCTGCTCCCAGAAAAAGGAGCAAGTGATGAAGGGCCATGCAAAAAGAAAGTTGCTGACCATTTCGAGCAGCACATGATGTGTCATAAACTTGCTCA
The DNA here is from genome assembly GCA_036925125.1 of Oreortyx pictus. NCBI lineage: Eukaryota > Metazoa > Chordata > Aves > Galliformes > Odontophoridae > Oreortyx > Oreortyx pictus. The sequence continues at coordinate 844,812 of JAUPFR010000009.1, forward strand.
GTTCTCTCAGGGGCAGAAGTCTCAAGAGAACAAAAAGGATGATATAATCAGGAAATGGGCTTGCTAAAGAACAGGCAATGGCAAAACAATAAAGCTCCTCAAAGGATGCTGAGACTTCTTGAACGCTAGAGGTGATCATTTGTCCTGCTAAACTGGAAAGGTTTTTTGCTCCTCTGATAAGCCCTCCTAGGATAACAGTAGATAGTCAAGGCATAACTTGGTGTGGGTAAAGCTTTAAAGATGTACTTCATATGGCTCTGTATCCTGTTTAGATCTTGGATTTAATTAGCACCATAAATGTAAGATATGCGACTTCATCACGAAACTCAAAAAAGAGGTCTGGATTTTGGTTAGAGAGGGGGACCCAGAAGGTAGCTGTGTATAAACTGTTCTGGGCCAGCTCAGAGTTGCTAGCAACCATACAGAGAGAGGAAAGTAGAACAGGTAATATTTGAGGATGTGTATGCTGGTGGCAGGAGGATGTGCACTCCATTCAACTAACATATCCACCTAATGAACCTGTCGAAGAAGCTTGGCTGGGAGAGGCTTTCATAGTCCTTCTCCCGGAAGATGGCAGCCCGATCTCCAAGGCCAAGCTTCAGCAGGACATCCATGTCTACGTCACTCCCAAGAGCCACTACTGTGGGCATGACGTCTTGCTTCTTCATGGAATTGATGGCTTCCTCGAGGTTCTTGCTTCCTGTGATGCCATCAGTGATGAAGACGAAGGAGAGTTCAGCATTGCGCCGAGCAACTCGCTGGCCATTTCCTGGGCTAAGCACAATGTTGTTGATAGCATGTATGATGGCTGACCCAATGTTGGAGGATGAGTCCAGGTACTTGATCTGAGCCAGGGCGTTGGAGATTTCTGTTAGGTTGTAGGTCAATGGGAAGACCACATTCTGCTCTCTCTCACTGCCATACTGCAGCAGTGCAATCCGGGCATTCATGTTGTCATTGTTGCTCCTGGCCAGTGTAAGCTGTTGGGCAACCTCCTCCACAAAGCGGTGGGCCCTGTGGAAATTCTGCTCCCCAATTCTTTCAGAGCCATCGAGCAAGAAGACAATGTCAACGGGGCGCTGTGTGCACTGGGCTACTGCAAGCTCTGCAGGAGAAACAAAAAGACAAAGTTGGGAGCATAAGAAAGCCTACAGGAGAATGTTGGTTCTTCCCTTGTGCAGCTTGGGATGAATTCACCTCTATGCACCTTTCCACAGAGAAAAACAAACCCCATCATGTTTCCAGAGCCTGTCTCTATGGCTTTTGTTTCTGATTTCCTCACTCCTGGGCATGAAGTCTTAACGAATATTAATTCTGAGTGCTAAGACAAGCATTAAACAGATGCATCCATTTCAGCCGTAGAAATAACACCCACCTTTAAAGAGCAGTACCCTGCTATTACCTATAAGGGGAATATCCAGAGATTAATGGCACATAGTGCTATCATACCACCCAGTAATTTTTTAGACAGTGGCTTACTTTCAGAGTTACTCATTGCACAAATATTTGTAGGGTGAAAGCTGATTTCATAACTTGTACCCAAATTTGTTTAATCTGCTGCCACTAATTCCTGAGGAGTTTATAAAGGTTAAAAAGTGTGTGTACAAAACAAGAATCTCTTCCTGTTGATCCACCTATATGTCATAACACAGCTTTTTAATAAATAACAAAGACCAGTATTTGAATGAAACATGTTGGAACGGTATCCTTCAGTCACTCAGAACAACACAAATCAGGCCTGTGGGCATATGTGTGTATGCAGTGAGTGAACTCAGAAGAAAAGGCAGAAGAAAACAGCAGTATTTCGAGTCAGGTGTTAGTTATGAACAGTTCTTTTGTCCCTTTGCAGTACCTATGTGTAATGCATTTCATGTTTGTATGCATTTGCTACTTCCCCAATAAACTGTTCCATATCTTCTTAGGTTATTTTTCTTCCATTCTGGAGCAGTGATTCTTTTGAGTTTTCCTCCCTACTGAAAGACCTAGTCAAGAATACAATTGCAATGTCAGTGCTGATATGTGATGCTCATGACGTACACCCCATGGATATTCTTCCATGGTGGCAGTGGGACAATAGATATATTATGCCCTGTACAGAAATTCTGCGTTGCTCACTCTGAATCTCAGAGGGGTGAAGTACTGGAGCATGTACTGTTGCATGACTGGCAAGGACCAGGCGATTCTGGAACAACTCCAGCCTGAACATCCATTTCTGACATTGACGGACAGCTTTTATGATAGTACTATCACATTCGGTCTCTGTATGGCGAACAAATCCAACTTAACAAAGTGATTCTTTGCTGAGTGCTGTTACAGCTGGGGCTGCATTCAGCATGGAGGAGTGCTGAGACATCTGCAGCTCTGTGTATGAGCTGAACAACAAGAGAATCAGACTACAGAGCACAGAACGCAAATTCAGCAACATGGGACTGTGCTCCCAGTGTAGCAGAAACTCTGACGGTGCATACGGTTGAATTCAGAGACTGTTTGACACCACCTTTATCCACGATGCAGGAACTTCTGGTACACGTGGTTTATCCAGTCTTGCTGGGCATTGCCAAAGTCTGCAGATGCTTTTGTTTTATGTTCCCTGACCATGCAGACTTGTGTTTCTTCTTAGCCCCTCCACACTGTAAAATGTATCTGTATTGGTGGCATGTCTTGAATGTTGCTTGCTGTTCGCTGACTTACTGTAAACAACAGACTTTTGCAGTGTCAGTTCTGTCTTAAGGAGAAAGAAATCTCTGAGTGATGCTGTTTTTCCCCACGAGCTTTTTGAATACTGTATCTCCAAATTCAGCTGCGATACTTTTCTCCTTTAAAGCAATAGAGATATGTACTCACCTGTTTGAGACATGATGTCTATAGGTACATTGATGCTGCAGTTCCCAGTATACAAGTGCTGCTGCTACAAGGACATTTTGCCTTGATAGTGCCTATACCAGTGAACTCCAGGTGTTCCCCTGCTCTGTGCAGTCATGAAGGGGAAAGGTGGAAAGGGATACCCCCTTCAACCACAGTCTGAAGTCTGGGCAGGGGCCTACAAAAGCAGGTAAAAGCTAGCGGGTGGAAAAGAGGACTATATACTGTGCCAGATAAGTGTCCCATTGCTTGTCTGTTTTGATTACAACCATGTGCTACCCTTTCCCACCCTAAATTTGTCTACAGGAAATCTTAGGAGCTTCTAGTTAAGCAGACATCAGCATCACTCCATGGAGCTTCAGCAACAGCATGGAATAATAGAATCACTGAATGGTTTGTACTGGGAAAGGACCTGAAAGACCTCCAACCCTCTCCCATTCCCCTCTCCACCCCACTTGTCCCCCCCTGCCACAAGATCAGGTTGCTATAAACTGTATAGTGCTTGGCTGGCTCTCCAGGTAATTCTCTACCTGTGTCTCCTGCAGGAATGCTCCCCAGATAAACTCATGCTGGGCAGTGCAGTGGCAGCACAGCTTTGGGTTTGCCCTGTTCAGCATCACACTTCAGTTACACTTTGCTCTCATTTCTGGGGGGGGCATGGACCTGAGTTCCCTTTCCTGCAGCAAGGAGCAAAATTCTTGTCCTTAACTGCAGATGGTCCTGCGAGACACTGCCACAGATTAAGCCAACTAAAAATTTTCACATCATGCTTTTAACCATAGCACCAACCAAAACTAGCTGTTCGAGAGGGGAAAAAAAAAGCCTCTCTAATGTTATCCTGCTTTGCTAGGTAATAGTTCCAAAGGAAATGAAATTAGCCGTCCCTGTGGGATGAGGTCTGAGCCCGCTTTCCTGAAATCTTGTTGATTCCCAGCCTTGCTCAGCAAGATAGCCCAGCCTTGAGACGTTCCCCTCAAATCAGTATTTCTTTGGGGCTTTCCCCTTAGCATCATGTCTGGATTGACAAGCCCTAGGTTTTGAAACCGAGTTGAAATAAAGCTGTAAAATGTTCAAAGTGGGCAGGTTCTTTGTTTCAGCTGTTTCTGAGCTTGGCTACAGTATGGTAACTGGCTCCCCTTTACACACCTTACAATGGAGTTCATTATAGCCCAACCACATTTTTTTAAAGACTGTACATCTCAATTCTGCTCATGCAATATGACATTTGCTCAGTATAGTTTATTGCAATAACACCATGTCAGTTAGAGAGACTGCAAAATTGCTGGCAGTAAACACTTTTGCACAGGCAGCAATAGTTACTCTGGAGGCACAAATGGCAGTCACCTGTCTGACTTTTCCTGGAAACCAGTGGTAGTAGAGTGCATGGAAATATCCCTCCTCGTCTAAAGAAACCTATCCACAACACAAATGATGGCTCTATAGTCTCCCTGAACCAAACTAGCACTGGGCATGGATTCCATAGACTGTACTCTATCAAGTTTAAATACTTGCTTTTAAATAGCTTATGTAACAAATCACAGAGGTTTGTGCAATCGTAGATTCTTGCTTTGGACTTCCTGGTGCTATATAACCTCTCTTGGATATGAGTAAGTATACGCTGTGAATTCAGATGAAAGAAATGCAAGTGCACAAGCAAAGGTGCACACATTATATACAGCTTCTGACATAAGAACTCCTTGAGTTTTACTGCTCACGATGGAAAGCCAGGGTTGCCTCTCAAACTCTTTTCCCTTTAGTATCCCTCAATGCCTAGTGAATGCTTGTACAGAAACACTGCAGTGAGAGGACATGCACCTTGCTTTGCCAGTCTTGCCACACAAATGGTTTTTGGGACCCAAAGAGAGCACTCACAGTAACACACAACAAAACAACACAGAAGATGCTTCAGAAGTAGCCAGTAAAGACAGATGTGGGAAAAGAGCATTGCTGGTCTCTCTGCAAACAAGGGACTTGCTCTTGCCTGCACCCACACATGCCACACTCTCGGTGATGGAGCCCCTGCTCACATGTGGTTGAGGACTGAGATGCACTGCACTGCCAGAGCAGGGCAGGAGCAGGAAGATAAAGGGCAGCAGCATGACTGGCTCAGAAACCAAGGCAGTGCCATTGTCCTGCCAGCATTTGACACTGCCCCTGCAAAAAAGCAGCAGGCTAAGCAAGAACACTTCTGGAGAAAGCTGCCATGCTCACCAGCCAGCCAAGCTGGAGAGGCTTGCCCCTTTTGTCACATCCCTGGCTGAGCCCTGCCAGGCCATGTCACTGCCTTTGTTTCTCCTAAACTAAAAGCTTCTGCCAATGTACCTGTCCTCTTTGCCAAACAGGCACTTGATGAAAGACAATTACAGCTCCAAACAATTCTCCATCTCCGCTCCATCCCTGCCTCCGTGCACTTCATGTCACCTAGAATGGAGATGTCAGCAAAGCCCTAGCACAGTTTCTGGGTCCCCCACAATCTCGCTGTGCACCATTTTGAAGGTGTCAATGAACAGGTCCATCCATTCTTGCCGCTCATTTCCAGTGGCAAACTTGGCTTTTTCGGCGGTAAAGGCCAAAGTGGCCACCAGCTGGGTGTACATTCTGGGGTCCTGGGTTTCCCGCGTGGAGTTTAGGAACTGGGCGATCGAATGTATGGTGCTGGGAATATTTATGTTGACTCCCTCTTCCATGGGGCGGAAAATAAGTGGGTTTACATTTCCAGGGTTCCTGTCATCTGCAAGTGAGCGTCAAAAGAATATTTTCAGGGCTTTCTAGCAATGGCTGTGTCTCTGAATGCTACCTGGCTTTCCTATGCATGCTGCACCAGAGGAGAACAGAGCTAATAAGGGACAGAGGAGTAAAGACCAAAGTCAGATTTTAAATCTCCATATCTAAGTCTCAACAGTCATACAGGGATACGTGTCCCAGGGTGGGACGTGGATCCCTCACTGAAACCGAACTCCTCCTGTGCCTCTCGCAGGAAGGCTGAAGCCAAAGATCATCCATGAAGGAAGGAAGGCTGGCAGTGCACTGCAGAACAGCCGTTACAGGGAGCTGGCATAGAGCATTGCTTTAGTGATGAGGAAGGGACCCTGGAGAGGCAAGATGAACAGAGTACAGACCCTTGTGCAACTACGATTCCATGGGCTGGAGAGGAACTAGGCATTTGTACATACAGATATTCTGCCTGGTGCATCTGACCTGGAGAATGTGTAGTTACTATATCCCGGAGAGCACTGGAATACATGAGCAAAGATGATCAAGTGTATATTACTGAGAAATGAATTCAGTATGCTTGTGATCCACTTACTGCGTCTTACAATGTCTGAGCTGTATTTGACAATTCTGTGGCAAGGCAAATAACCTTCTGCCAACGTTATGATCAAGGAACCATGAGAATCACACTGACTTGATGTAACGCACTGACTAAGAGATCAAGGAAAATGATGTGAACACTTCCATTTCCTTCCTTACTAGTCCAGAGTATTCACAATGGAGAAAAGTGGTAATTATAAAGAGTGACATAAAATCCAACTTCTTTCTGCATATGGGATTCATTGAGATCAGCCACCAAGTAGCTATGAACTCTGTTAAATGCAAACTGTTCACACGATAGCAAGAAACAGAAAGACATCTAAGGGACAGTTTTATGTGAACTTGCCTGGTACTCAGTCCACAATGCTTTGGGTGGCTGTACCATCCTGTAGTGTACAGTGCTCCTGCATGGTGTCCACACTCTTCAGGACCTGAGAATCTCAGTTTCCACCTGGCTGTGCTGTCATGACATTTGAATAAAATCCCAAAGCTCAAAGCAATGCCTTTTGCATGGGTTAGAAAGAGTCTCACAGAGCATCATGCACTTTCTATTAAAGCAAGTGATCAGTTCAAATTTGCTCAGCATCTGACCTGACCTGAGCCTAAATCAAGGAATACCGCAGCATCCTGTAAGCACCATAGTAACTGATGGAAGATTAAAGGTAGACAAGGATCTGCCTTGAAAAGAGGAAAATCTGGCTTTCCTTAGTCAAGGAGGCAGCATGCCTTCCTCTGCAGATGAGAACTCCAAGTGTTGCCATGCCTGACTATGCAAGGTGGCAGAGTATGCAGGTCATAGCTGTCCCTCTCCATACCCTACTGACGAAACACAGGCTGGAGCTACAGTACACTGCATGAGCAATTGATTTGCTCTTTTAAGTGCCAGGACTGCAATTCTGACAGCTCAGGGCCATGACCAGGGCTGAGCATAGCTTCATTTCTGACCTGAACCTATCAAACATGTCAGCAGCTGGACACATGCATCAGGTATGCATGAAACTTACTCACATACCCTGAAAAGGGCACTGTCTCCATCCAAAAAGTTTGCATATGAATTGGCACCAGCTCTGGAAAATGCTCTCAGAAAACAACAGGAAGCTGAACAAAAAGCAGAGAATCCCCAGGCTCTGTCACACTCCTTAGATCACCTCTCACCCAACACCTTTCCTTACCACTGTGCAAATGAAGTCATTGCAAATCCTTCTAGATGATGGCAGCAATGCATTATGGCCCATCCAATGGAACAGGCAGATGGTGGTTTGCCAAAGGCACGCAGTTCCCTAAATATGACTTAAAACTTGGCCCACCAGGCCTAGCACAAATCCTTGCACATTGTGGCATCAGGAACAGAGACTCCCAAGTGCACTACAGGGAAAGGTGAGCCAAATTTGCCTCGCTTTGGAGAGTTGTGATGGTCAACACCTTGGAAAATGTGAATGCTCAATTTCTCAGGTCAGTTTCTATCCTACAGTATTCCTTAGAAATGGGGAGGCTACAAAGACCAAAACCTTTGAAGACACCTGAGCCGTCTCTAGTGTGGCATGGAGAAGTTTCTTCCTTGTGCATGGATCCACAGGACATAGCTCCTCAGAAATCACTGCAGGGTTTGTGTTGATGGCTGAGCATCACAGTTTGGCACTGCTTTCCCTGCATGACCAAGTGCAAATACTGAGAATGTCAGTGTAGCAGTCAGAGCTTTTAGTCAGGAACAATTTCAGCTTTTCTGTCTTCAGATTGCTGATCATTCGGGGACCACTTTCCCTTTGTGTTGTATGGAAACAAAGGCACTTCTCTGAAAATTAGTATTGAAATTCTGTATCATACTGAGTTGAAGCAGGGCCTTTCCTGGCAAGAGTATAGATAAACATCACAAGAACTGGCAAAACTTTGTCCCCGGTAAGCTTTGTGTGAACCAGCAAATAGTGCATCTTTAAACAGATGCAGAGACGGACAGTTCCTCTAGGAGCTGCAGATCTGTCCTTTAACAAGCAAAATTTCATCAAGTAGAACCACCTTCAGCAAGCAGCAGCCAACCCTTACACCAGAGCACCCTTACAGACTTCTTCTTTTGACTCAGTACCCCGAGTTAAGTGTTAATTAAAACACAGCCAGTGTTAAAGAAGCCAAAGCTTTCAGACCACTACGGTGTTGGTTTTCCAAACTGACCCTGCTGCTTTGCCTTCATCACTCACAAGGAGCATCTTGCCCAGTGCTACTAGTTATATTCTGGATGGCAAGGGGGTTTTGGCATGGTACATAATAGATACAGAGCAAGTGAGAAATTCGTTGGTAAATTTGGAGATCAAAACATGGTAGCACCCAGGAATTTGGACAGCGATCAGAACTGAGCAATGCTCATGTCCTAACACGGTGCGCTAGTACCTACCTGAGAAGAGAACTCAGAGGGACAGGAAAGAGCAGGGGATGAAAATCTGGAACTTTCATGATGTACAATAACACTATTTCCCAAACTCCTAGCCATGCAAAGGTAGGAACAGGCTTGCACATACCCTCCCACTCCTGAGCTCCTGGACCTACAACTGTGTGTGGATGGCAGAAAGTTACTTGTAATGTTTACCTGTCTGACAGGGCAGCTCAGGGCAGACAATCTGTGGATCTGAAAGGAAAGGAAAAAAAAAAGAAAACTGAATGATATGTTACCACCTGCCTTCAGTACTTGCATTCAGAGATGCAGATCTACATTTCTCACAAAGGGAAATAACAGTAGTCCCAAAGTCTGGCACTTATCTGAGGAAGTTTATCCAGGGCTACATAAAGTTCAGCCCACCCACCACGAGTGACCCACCTCATAAGCTACGGGCCAACCTGCTGGGACACAGTGTCTCTGCAATCTTTGCCACACACTGCATACACCCTCCATCCACAAATCCCACTGCTAGAAACTTCCAGTTCTGATAAGTGCAAAGACAGGTACAGACCTGGGCAGAGCATGTCCTCCATCTTGTCAATGAATTCCTCTGCCACAAGGTCTGAGAAGAGCCTCATCTTCTGGACTCGCTGGGGTTCGTTGCAGGCAATGGAGACCAGGGTCTCGCTCTGCTCTGGCTGATCAAATATGTCTCCAATGCCAATGGTGTTGACGAGCACATCTCTGCCACAGAGGGCCCCTAGGTTCTTGTCATCATCCCGAGGGTCGTAGCGTCCATCCGTGATCACCACAGCAAACACTTGGGCTTTCTCTCGACGGCTTTCTTTGATAAGCTTATTGTAAGCAAACTGAAGAGCAGAAGGTGTCCAGGTGCCTCCAGCAATCCACTCCAGGCGCTTTACAGCTTCCTTGAAGCTTGAAAGTGAATTGATGCGCTCATCATCAAGCTTGATGGCTTCAAAGGTCCCCTCGTGACTGTACTGCACCACCCCAACACGGGCACCTGCCAATGAAGTGTCAGTGTTACTTAGCTTTGAATGAAAAGTGAAGAAAGTCAGCAAATTTTCAGATCAGCAAAGATCTACCCCCATTGATCAGCAATGATTGCCCCATCACCCCTATAAAGCTGGGAAGGGAAGAGCAGAAACTGTTGTGAAAACAGACAGATGCAGACCAGCACAGCTACATACAAATATGGAAGCTGGAGGGATCCAAGCCCCTTTTGTTTCCCCATCCCCACTTCTGCTGCCAGCTCCATCCCACACACACTCCAGACCTGTCTCTGATTTGGGGTCCTTGGCAATGGAGCCCAGCCGGCTGACCACATTCACCACAAAATTTTTCTCCAGAGTGAAGTTGGTGTAACCAATACTTTCTGAGCTGTCTATGACGAACATGATATCCAGGGCACCGCAGCGTTTCTCACAGTCTGGAGAGAGGGGCAGAAGGAGGAAATCACAAAGGTCGTAAACAAGAGCCCTGGAGTAAGAACAGACCACCAATGGGAAGATGGAGACATTTAATATGACATCAAGCATCCGCAGGGTTTGTGGTTCAGCCTGCAGCTGCACAGCACAGGAATTCTACACGTGTCTTTCTGTCAGCATTTTTAATCTTGCTGTGTAATACACTATCCTATCATCTGTGTCATGAAACTCTATACTGGCAGTGGCAGAACTAAATTTTGAAACATAAGCGTGGCTGGCCCTGTCATGACATTGGTGACACAAAGGCAGAGGATTCCTGCTGTCCCCTTTCACTGTTCATAGAGTTGATGTCCCCCTGCCCAATGCTGGCTCTCAGCTGTGAAGAAAGGCTATATTTCACTCACCACAGCATCCACATGTCTCTCGCACGTAGGTCATCACATCGCAGTCCTGCCAGCAAAAATGTTCAAGGTGAGTGCCTCTGTTCCTCTCTAAAAGAAAGGTTCTCCTTTACCTTCATCCCTGGCCACCCCCTCCCCTCCTTCCTTGGCTCCCTTGGAAAGCCACAGACCACTCTGGTTCTGCTCATGGCAGGGTGGCTTCAGTCCTGCCCTGTGGCTCCTGAGCCAAGCAATGACAGGAATGGTGTCCTGCCTCATTCTCAGGCTGCACATGGCAAAACTGAGGGAGCCCCAGGTGGAAGAGCACAGAGAAATCCTACTTACAGTCAGACCAGGATCTCCTGGTGGGCCAGGGGTCCCCTGTAAGAAGAGCACAAGGATTTCAGGCACAGGTTTTAGGGGCTAGACATCAGTATCATCAAAATCTTGGATTTGTGCAGAGGTCTGTCAGGAGAAGGGAAGGAAAGTCTGTCTTGGAGGTAGCAGACATGTCTGAGGGCTGGCATCCCTTCCAGCTGTGGGAAGACCTGCTACCACTCTGGGCTTTAAAGCAGCAAGGGAGCTGCTCTAAGGAGGACAGCCTGCCTAGGGAGGTGGTTGAGGCACCATCCCTAGCGCTGTTCAAGAAGTGTTTAGATGAGGTGCTAAGGGATTTGATTTAGTAGCTTGGTGGGTAGGGATGGTGGTGTGAGGATGGTTGGACTAGATGATCTTGTAGGTCCTTTCCAACCTAAGGAATCTCTGAATCTACTGTACCTCTGGGCCTGCTTCACCAGGTGGGCCTCGGGATCCAGGTTCACCTCTTGGGCCAGGATCACCCTGGAAGAGAAATGAAGAGGGACTGAGTGAGGCTGATGGTGTACCTGCTGCTGTTTAGGGCTCCTCCTGACCCAACCATCAAGCACAGCCCTGCTAAGTATGGTCACCAGCCTGCCGCTGCTGTACTGGGAGATACAGGGCCACCTCTGGCATGTGGCTGCATTGGTCAGGTAAGGGAGATCTAAGTGTGTATGCCAGAAGCACACAGTACTGACAGCAGGACACAGCTCCTCATCATGTATCTCAACATCACACATCCATGGCACATACTGGTAACACAAAAATCTGCTTACCGGTTCCCCCTTCTCTCCTTTTGTCCCTTGTGTTCCTTTTGGTCCAAGCTCACCCCTTCCTCCCTGTTTGAGGAAGAGAAAAACAGATTCAACAAACAGCACATGTGGATGTTCTCAGACAGAGGAATAACTGCTGTGGACACATCAGAAACACGGGCCTGCTTGGCCCAGAGGACCACCTTTTGAACCAGAGGCTTGTGCAGAGCAAATAAGTGGTGTTTACACAGGCATTGACTGAAGAGTAAGGAAGTTTTGCAGAACGTATTTCAAATGGTTTCAGAAGGAGACAAGCCTGCATGACACACTCAGGTCCTACAGCTGCAGGGAAGGTCCTGCAAGAGCACTGGTTTCTCAGCCACTTGCCCACAGGTGATAACTACTTGGCATTTCAGCCAGGACAAAAACAGATGAAGGAATCAAGTGCACTCACCTTGGGTCCTGGCTGCCCCTTCTCACCCTTGTCACCCTGTGAGGGAAGAGGAATGGGTGAGACAGCAATAGATGGACTTCATGCTTCTGTTTCAAGTCTGTGATGAGGGGCACAAAGCCAAACAGGAGGAGAGATGGCTGTAGTGGCGGGCATAGCCACATCCCAGTCAGTGTAGAGAGGCTGGGGTCCCCAGTGCCTTTGGCACATGGATGAGGAGTCTAGGGACAGGTTCAAATGCTGTGGAGCAAAGGGAGGACTTCACTACCCCTGGGGCCAGGACTGGAGATGAGGACAAGATGCTGGCACTTCCTCATCCCCTTTTGCTTCACTTTCTTGTGGCCCTCATCATTTTTCTTTCTCCCTCCTCCTTCTCCCAGGCTGTTAACCTCCACTGAAACAGACTTCCCCTGCCGCTGTTGGACCATGCATATCTTCACAGGAGCATACATACCTGCGGTCCTCTGGGTCCAGGGTAGCTGAAGCCAGGCCTGCCTCTGTCACCCTTTGGTGAAATAAGTTAATAGATATTTGTAAACAACAAATAAATAATTGTCAGAACTCAAACTTGAACTTTTGTGACCTAGTGATGACAGTGAGATCAAAGCTATTTTCACTCCCACTCTGGGAAGAGACACTCCAGTGAGCCATCACTTCTGTACTGGATCCTCAAGCACTGGGAGTAGTTGTTCAGAGTAAGGACACGAGGTCCTGCAGACAGCACCTGCCTGGGGCAACCCTGAATCTATGCAGGGTGAGAGATACAATCAGGGCTGCCGTGGCCAGAGCAATAACTAAGTCTGTTCATAGCCAAGGCTCAGGTTTAAGCCATCCTGCTTCCAAGGCACACATATAGGTCAGTGAGTTTTTGCAGGAGATACTGACTTTAAAAAAATCTACACAACGATACTCTCTTTCAAAGGTTGAACTGCATTCAGGGACTTTACCTTTGGTCCTGGTGGTCCAGCATCACCTCTTGGGCCCAAGTCTCCAGGGTCCCCACGCGATCCCTGTGAGACAGAGTTGGGGGAAGTTGGTGAGGGCATTTCTGGCGGCTTCCTGGACATACTGGGGTCCATGCTGGGGAAAAGGGCTGCTGAGATGATGCTATGAGAACACCTCCCCCTCCAGAAGTTGCTGTGGCAGTGACTGATGCAGCACCTGAGTTGCTGCAGGGCCAGAAGGACGCCCTAGCACTACTACCACAGTAGGTGTGGGGTCAACCACACACTCTGACCAAGCTGGATGCCCACGGGGCAGCTTTTCAGCCTCCATGGGAACAGGTCATGAAGGCTGCTCTTGGTCGGACAGTGCAGCCAGTTGATGTCAGCAGGACCAGCTGTCATTGTAGAGGGAGGACATGGTCACACAGATGACCCAGGGTGACTTACAATATTGCCTGGCTCTCCTACAGCACCTGTAGGGCCTCGGGGTCCTGGCAATCCTTGGTCTCCCTGCAAAGCAAAGCAAGAGAAAAGATTATGTAGGAGCAGATACAGACAGACCCTCTGTGCCACATGTCCTCAGCGCTCCACCAGGCTTTGGCACCTCTGGAGACAGTGGTGTCCTGGTGCCCCATCTGCACCTCTTTGCAGGGATGAGATGAAGCAGGATGAGACCTTCACTCATCCTGCATGAGGATCTTCTTGCCAGGGATGTGCGTCAGGGGCAAAGTCTGGTGAGCTGACCTCTCCTCCCTCCCTCCCGGCTATCACAGAGCCCCTCTCTGGGCTTACCCTTGCTCCTTTGTTTCCAATCTCACCGGGCAGCCCTCGGGGACCCTCTGGACCAGGATCTCCCTGTGAGGAAGATGAAGATACTGCTTGTCAGACATGTCTCCAGCTCTATGTGCAAGGCAGTGAGGAAGCATGACACCGTTCTCAAATCCGGTGCTTTGAGAAGCACTGTTTAAGAAGCAGAGTCAGGGCAGAATACCCTCTGAACATGTTTAACCTCAAGCTTTGTTGCCCTTCATCCTCACACAGTTTTGGATCAAGTCCTGGAGGCTGCAGATGCTGGTTTTGGAGGTGATTCTCACAGCTTCTTTAAGAAGGCAGCAGGTACAGTGGTAGCAGAGCCCACTGGAACCTGCAGTTCCCAGCCCTGCCCTTGGGTACTTCGTGGCTGGGCAGGAGAGCATCACAAGTGCCATTCCTGTGCATCTTGGGTTCATTCACAATGGTTTGGGCAATTGCTTTACTCACTCTTTCTCCCTTGGTCCCTGGACCGCCTTTGCTGCCCTTCGTCCCTGGATCTCCACGTCGACCCTTGGCAGACACAGAAAGTGGTCACATCAGCAGGATGCCAGCAGGGATGCCACCCAAACAGTGAAGCCTGGCTGCCCTTCCTTCCCCCTCCACACCCCCTTAAAAAGCCTATGCCCATGATAGCCCTGCTGGGAGCAGGTCTTGCCTTTGCATTTTGGGAAGCCAGAGCCAGAGTGCTCATTCAGGAGGTGGTCACCACAGCAACCACCAAAACACACAGTTCATTTCTTCAGGGTTAAATGCTCTGCTTTACATCCAGCACATTCGGCTTTTCTTCCCACTCGGTGTGTTGCACAGGGACCCAAACTGAACTACAGCATCTGGGTTCTGCCCTCACGCTGCTAGGTGAGCTGAGCTGAGCTGTTATGCTGTTTCAGCCCCTGGCAATATAGAGGTCATTTGTTTCCTCAGCCTTGGTGCCAGCTGCCAGGACAAACTCAGAGGGACATAGGCTGTGGTGAACTCGAGGTGGGCACTTAGCACTCCTACTGGGGTTTATCATGAATGGCAGACAAGGAGAGCAGCTCTGCATGTCTTAGGGAATGCAGAAAGCAGGGCAGGCAGGGTAACTGAGGGAGTTATCTTGCTCACAGGTCAAGGAAGTAGGTTTCTTTTTCCTTTCCTGATGACTTGTCCACCATTTATCCATGAACCTGGAAGAGGTTCCTGTGACATATTATTTACTGCCCAGAGTAGACACACACTTACAGGCTCTCCTTTGGGTCCAGCAGGTCCTGTTTCACCTTTTCTTCCTTTGCTTCCAGCAGGTCCTTGAGCTCCAGGGTTGCCAGGAATTCCCTGGGAAAGAAAATGAAATAGAACTTATCGGAAGAGAGGTCAAGGTGCTATCTCTTGTCCAGTGCCAGGAAGTTTACTGTTGTGCAAATGCCTGCATGAACACATGCCTTATGTTTCCGCACATTCACCATTCCTACAAGTTAAATCTGTGAGCACAGGAGCCAGCCTCACAGAGACCAACTGAAAGAAAAGCATCTCAGCTCTTCCTTCCAGCCTCCTTCCAGCCATTTCAAAACCTAAGGCTGCTGCAACCTCTAACATTCTATCTGAAGTGACTGGCCATCAGGATAGCAACTTCTTTGCCTAAATAGCAGCCTCATGCTGAATAAAAATGGATAAGGCTTGCCTAAGAGCTATTGGGACATAAGCTGGAGTTCACTTACAGGAGTAATACCAGGCTAAAAACATCAGCAGTGCCACAAGTTCTGAGGAAGATACAAAGCTATGCCATAGTCTTTCTACTCAAAACAAGATAGGAAGAGGAGCTAGAAGGGTAAATCTTTCTATTCTGGCTGATGTGAACCTACCGGGCTCCCTTTTTCTCCTGGAGGTCCTGGGGGTCCACTGCGACCAGGCCGGCCAGGATCTCCCTGAAACAATCAGAGAACAATGGGTATTGGTTATGTCATTAGAACATTGCTGTACTCCATTGATGTGCACCATGTAGAGCTTGAGGAGAAGGACCAACAAGGGTCTTCCCTTAGCTCTGGCATCCGGGCTAGAATCCAAATGCCAGGCAGACAGAAGCCATCGGCTCCATGAGTAGTGAAGGATATAAAAGGCAATACAAGCAGCAGTGTGTACTTGCTCCTACTGCTGGCCTCTGCCCATCCTCTCTGCTCCCACTTGAAATACTCTTACCTTCATGCCTTCATCTCCTCTTTCACCTTGGTCTCCTGCGTCTCCTGGGTAGCCATCAGGGCCCTGGATAGGGAAGAGACAAAAGGCGGTATCGACAATGTGCATTTTGCTAGCAGAATAAACCAAGTCACTCAAAGTCACTCTCTAGAGACTGAAAATCTGTTTGTGCCTGCTACAGAAGCAGGTGCTCTTCCGTATGTAGGAAAGCATCCCGTATTTCCAGCCTGTGGAAAATAGGCAGACAAAACACAGGCCTGGGGACTACCGATCTGGAGTCAGATTATGAAGAAGGAAGGAAAAGGAGACAGTGACCTCTGTTAGCCATAAATTTTGGGATGTGCAGCTAAAGCTGGGGCCACACACCTAATATGTTGAATGAAAGTATACAGCATTCCTACCTTGTCACCGCGATCTCCCTTGCAGCCTGGTGGTCCAATTCTCCCCAGCTTGCCCTGGAGAAAAATCATTCAAATGAAAAAGATAGCAATGCTCCAGGCGTCTGAAGGAAAAGTACATCTTTTTTTCCTGTTAGCAGTTACTATTTTTTAACTTCATCAATTGGTCATACTTGCGATCAGTCACAGAACAAACAGCAAGTGTATTCCTTAAGCAGAAGTGCTGCTGTCTGTGGTGAGCAGACAGTAATAGAGAATGAGGAAGCAGTGTGGGGGCCTTAGAAAACCCAGTGTGTTGCCCCAGGCTCCTCCTGCACACATACCCTGGGTCAATGCTTAGGTGCACCCCCTGAGGCTGAGTTTGGCCCATACTGGTGTTGGATCTATCGCATGTCTCTGGGTACAAGAGAAAGTGCAGAACAAAAGCAATGTGTGCTGGCCAAGTGAGCAAAGCCAGTTAAAATCACATAAATTTAGGGCTATTCTGCTCTGGTACATTTGTATGGTATACAAAATAGGTAGGTCTACAAAATAGGTAGGTCGTGTCTGTCTGCACTCGCTTGAGATGGAACAAAGGATTTCAGGGACTTTGTTAGGAGGTACTTGAATGTGGCTTTAGGGCTTTAATATTAAGAGAAAGCATTAGCTTAGAGATGAAATTGCAAGTTCTGCAAGGATGGGCTTTGAAAACTGAATTTCGGCAGATGTTTTTGTGTTCATGTCCTGTAGGGGGCCCTGGCACTCAAGATGAAATATCCACGCCTATGTGAATCAGACATAACGCATTCTGCAGCAGGAGTGCAGCCCGGGCTATGCATCAAGCTCCTGCAGAGCGCTTTCTGACTCAGGAACAGCACTTCCATGACCTGACTGAATGCGTCTCCAGTTAGCTTAACTACTTCTGCAGACTATGGAGAATCGTTGTGCAAATAAGCTCTCGAAAACTTCATTCAGATTGAGGTGGAAGGAGCGAAGAAACATGCGTGGGATGTGAGAGAAACAGAACAACCTGTAGGGACAAAGAGAAATAAACCAGCAGCAGTGATGGTGCAGCTCCCCATGCCATTACCTTCTGTCCATCGGTGCCATTCCTGCCTGCCAAACCTGCTGCGCCCTGGGATCAAGGGGGAAAAGAGCAATCAGTGATCTGATGACACACTCAAGGGTGTGTAATAATATGCCAGTTACAAAAGGTCTTCTCTTACCCTCCGTCCATCAGATCCAATCTCGCCCTAGGAAGAAATGAGGACAGGAGTCAGCCAGTACCCCTGTGCCATGCTCACTCAGCACGCCAGAGGCATGACTGTGCTCACAGGAGCCTTTCTTCCCCTCCCTTCTTCAAGTGCAGCATTTTGTGCAGATGGCTCTGTGGCTTCCTGATATCTTCCAGCTCCATAGAAGAGGAGCCAGGACCCCTTTCCCCAGAGAGCCCTCTTACGCTCCAGACCCTATGCTGGTGTAAAGTGCTGTGCTTCCCCACGCACACCATGCAGGCTTTTCTTTCTCACCTTTTCTCCTTTCAGCCCTGGAACACCCTGGAGCAAGACAAAAAGAAAAGAAAGACAATGTTATGTCAGTGCCTGGGATTGGCAGGGGGGAGACATCAGCTGATGGGCACAATGGGCATCCCAGGTGGGAAATGGGCAAGTGGGGAAGAATGAGCCCTATAAGGATCCCAGTGTTGCTGAGGCCCTCTATGGAGAAAGGCTAGTAATAATTCTTAAAGTCACACAGAATTCCTGAATCAAAGCAGCAGATTTCCATAACTCTTCCGTGCTGGCCAGATGCCTCTGAAGCAGGAAGATGTGTCGGGCACAGGGGCATTCAAATGCACAACTTGGGGATGGATTTGTGGATTCCCACACAGCAGGGGAATCCCAGGGAGAGAAGTAACACTGAGCAGTGGAAAATTACCCTGAACCACCCTGTGTTTTACCAAAAGCCACAGAACCACAGAATATCCCAAGTTGGAAGGGACCTGTAGGGATCATCAAGTCCAACTCCTGGCTCCACACCACATCCCTCAAAAAGCACAGCGACTGACTACATGGTTCTTACCTTAGGACCGGGGTATCCGATTGGACCTTCAATACCTGGGTCACCCTGAAGGAAAAAAGACACGGAGTGTTACCTCAAGCAAGGCACAGATGTAGCCCCAGCTGGTGTCAGGGCAGCGCTGCTCATTGCATAGTGGGGATGGTTTTACAACTTACCTGCCGTCCCTTCATTCCAGGGGAGCCTGGTTCACCCATGTTTCCCTTTGCACCCTAAAGGAAAAACGCATCACATTCAGAACTTGGTGATGACTGGAAGACACCGGCAATTTCTGGTAGTCAAAATCATACAACCATGACAATCAGGCTCCAGCAGAGCTTGGGGCTGCTGTTGTGTGGACGGCAGCACACAACCTGGCACCACAGAGTGGTGGGATTATGTTGGGTTGTGGGTAGAGTGAGACTCTGCACTTGTGTGGGAGTGGGGGAACTGGAGACAACTTTCGCTGCGTCTTGTTGGCCCTGCACAGTTTCTCAGGTACTGAAGGCCCTTGCTTGTGATCAGCATAGCTGATGCTTGGATGTCTCTTTGCACCATCAGCCTTTGTATGGACATGAGGATGGTGTGAGCTCTATCCAGCACTGCTCTGCCATCTGTCAGGTGCTGGGGAATTATTTCCCATATTATTCTCTTGGTATTATTCTCTTCCCACAGATTAGAGCAACTTACCTTCTGCCCTCGGTATCCCTTGGGACCAGCTGGACCTGCGATCTCCAGGCAGCTCATCTTGTAGCACTGAAATACACCAAATTCAACATGAGATGAAGTTGCTGCCCTGTGACATGCCTACAGCCTTGTGTTCTGAGCCAGCCAGCACTCACAGCTTGACCATGCATCATGGCTCTTTCCACATCTCTGCTCCTGACTGCAGCTGTAAAAGCTACTCTGGTTCCATCTGGCTCAGACCCGAGGCATACAAATCAGAAGCTGCCACAAGTGCATTCGGCATGATTTTGGCTCTGAGCTCAAAGAACAGGACTGCTAAGTGTCAGCCACAGTGTTCTGGGGCCACTGGGAAAGGTGTGCCATAGGGAACACCACTCTGCACACTCTTCTCTGTATAGACCAACCCCTATTACGTGGCTGGGGCAGGAATTCTAGCTCGCAGAACTCCGGTAAAATATGCCTCCAACTCCAGCATGGTACAACGAGTGTCTTAACAGAACTGAACTCACTGCCATGAGAAGAATTACAAATGAGGGGGAGGCAGAAAGGGAACCATCCCATATGCCATTTCAACTGCTGGGTAAAGGAGTGGATTCTCATGCTACACACTGATCCCCAGGTAGGCAGAAACCCATTCCACACAGCTTAGAGCAAAACTGTGTCTGCTCCTTCGGGGTACGATCTGGTCTTCTTTCAATATGCAAGGGAACTTCAGCTTGGAAATGAGATGCAGGTGCTGCTCACTCACCTCACCATAGGCTTCATGTTTCTGCAAGGGAGAAAATAGAATGAACAAAATCAGTTAAAGAAGTCATGACTTTAATCATATCATAGAATGGCTTGGGTTCGAAGGGACCTCAAGGATCATCAGGGTATAACCCCCACATCCTCAGTTAATGGTGATCCCTCACAAGTGAGGCCCCAGAAATCACTCCACTGAGTGGGGAGGGAGTTCAGGGAGCCTCACAGATCCCAGCACTGCCACCTCCTCCATGTGCCCCCAGGTGGGGCACAGGTCTGGCCTGAGCAGCAACCAAGATTTAGATGGATCCTGCCTAGGTGAGCAGGGGTGTAACCCAAGGGACACCTAGCCAAAGAAATCAGATATACTCAAGACCACATTTGGCCCATAGGTGCAGAGAGGACTTGAAAAAGGTAGAGAAACACAATGCTTTTCCCTTCTGTAGGTGCTCTCTAGAGTCAGACTATGGGGTCATCCCACCCTTCTGCATGCTCCTCCTCCTGTCACAGCTCTCTAGTGTCTCCCCTCATTCTGTTCTGCAGCTCAGTGCCCCTCACCATCGCTTTGATTATCCTCTCAATAGTGTTCTCATCAATGTGCAGGGCATCTTTTGGTGTGATGGTGTAGTTGCTACGGTACAGGTCATGCGGTGGGCTGGCAATCTCCCGCAGGCCCTGTTCATAGACATCCTCACTGGGGGCCACGGCAAAGAGCTTGATCCCCATGTCTCGTGCCCTCTCAGCTTGCATCTTCATTCCCCCACAGGGGCTGCCAGTGACGTGGCCATCAGTGATGACCACCGCAAACTTCACATCGCGGGCTGTCTGGCTCTGGAACTGCTGTGTCATGTTGGAGATAGCACAGTCCGTGAAGGTGCCCCGGCCGAGGTAGTTAATAGCACGGAGCTTGGTGAGGTATGTGTCCTTGCTTCTTGTTAAAGGGCTGTAAATTTCCACCACGTCTGAGTAATGGAGTCCTCCAAACATCCAAGTGATGGAGACCTGGTTCTGGTACACCTCATTCTCCAGTTTCTCAATGAAGCGAGGGATGAACTGCTTTATTTGATCCACAAGGCTCTGGATAGGCACAGTCTGCAGAGCAATACTCTCTGATGTGTCAATGACAAAGTACACGCTGATGGGGCAGTCCGTCTTTTCTGTATTGAGACAAGTTTCAGAATGGGTCATGGCACTTTCTGCAATGCTGTACCCCCTTCACTACTCTCCAGAAACCTGGACCAAGTAGATAAAAGAATACAGAATCCTGAAGAGAGCAAACCACAGCACAGGGCATAAGGTTCTGTGTCCTGCGAGGCTGTTGCACCTCTAATTAATTGGGAGCTGTTTCCACCACGATTGGAGGAAATGAGGACAGGGATGACTAAGTGCCAGTTTTGAGCATGGAGATGACTTTTGCACTCCTGCAGTGCACAGATAGATGCCCTGCCTGCCAGGTTGCTGGTTGCTCCGTCTGATTTAAAAACGTTTGAAAAGGGTTATAATGTAATAATGTCAGAAAAAGCATAAAATCCCTTCTATCTCAAACAGTATCTCTGTCCAGGTCAGAATACTCCTCATTGTCAAAGACTTCAAAATCCTAAGATCTAATTGTTATTGAATCAATCTTGAAACTATCACCTTATTATTTTTAATAAAGTCAATCTGAACACCTAAATCACCTCTTCCACATTGCAACTGAGATGTGCTGAAATTTTAATAATTCTGGAGTTTCAGAGTTCTGGAGGCTTGTTATATAGCAGTGCACCAAACAGGAGAAGCCACCACTGGCAAACTCACACCTTCTACTTTTCTGCACTGCACTTTGCACTCAGGAATGAGAGTTTAAGCGGAGAATGTTGTTTTCTAAAGACAGGTGACTATGGCGGGGTGCTCCAAAGAGGCAGAAGAGGTACCATGTGCCAAAGTCAGTTCCTTCTAAGCAGGTTCTAGGGCTGAGCAAATCCTTTGCTTTAAGTAAGATTGCTACCTACAAAGGAGACAGACACCCAAATTAATACCTGTGCACGACGTAACAGGTTCATCATCAAACTGAGCGTGGAGAGGCACTAGAGCCACACAAAGCAGAGTGGACAGAAATGCTTGCTGGAACATCTCAGCAGTTCTTCTGGACATTTAGATGCCTGCAGGAAAACAGAAGTTACATGTTATACACAGCATTCTAGTTCTTAGCTCTGACAGGAAGATACAAAGCCAGCCAATGTTTCATGTTAGTTCGGCCTGTGAAAAACACAACCTCTGTATTGTACTGTACAGTACCTTGTACTGTTGCTTTTTGTATTGACACAAAAGCTAAGCAATTAAATATTTCCTTCGCTGGAGTATGGTGCAAATGATTTAGAAATGATAAATCTTCTGTTAATCTTAAGAGAAAAGTGGTGGAGCCGTGGACAGCGTGTTGATATCTTCAGATTTCACAGTCCCTCTCCATGTGTGTGTCCAGCTGACACATGGACCTGTCCACCCAGGTCCATGCAGGTGTAACCATCCACACTTCCTTCACCAGCTCAGTCAGACTGTAAGGGAAGGTCTGCAGCAAGTTCTTTCTACTTCCAACTCACCTGTGTATACCAAAAGGGTACCAAATCTGTAGCACTGTTGAACCCATGGAGCAACTGAGTGAATAAACAGCACTTGAAGAGGAACACAGTTTTAGTATTCAGCCAGTACTAGGCCTCTGAAGTCCATCTTTGAAGGATCGTGGTGATTTAAGGAGCAGAAAACTTGGAGATATAGTCTGGAAAGTTCTTGGGAATATATATAACTGCTCAGAGGAACCGAGGACTGGAAATGATACTCACAGACAAAATCCTAGCAACAGTTTCCAAGAGTAAAGAGTCAGTGCTCACCTTTACCTCTGGAGGACATTCACACTGGCTGTCATGTCAGCTTCACGGCACAGACCAAGTACTGCCATAGCTAATTTTCTGCTTGAGGGTCAACTCAAGACAAAAAGGGAAGGGCACACTAGCAATGCAGCTACGCTGCTGCCTTAGTTGCATGAAAATGACATTATGAGAAGAATGCAGACAGCTCAGATCTCCCAGCATCTCCCCAGCTTTCCTCTCCTCACAGCTACTCAGCAGTAATTTCCTGCTTGGACACATCCCAACCTAGTTTACACTGAAAGCTGCATCATATTACAGGATTCTGAAGACTCATTTATGCTGGAAAGCCCAGTTTTTATCAGTGCTACCAATATCCGTACAACACAGACAGCCTTCTTCCTTGCTAAGGGTTGTGCACATGGTAATAAGCCTGCAAGAACCAATGCTCAGGCTGGATTTTGGATTGTGGATGTACGTTCATGTCAGACGCTGCCATCTGTCACACGGCAACAAAATGGAATCGAATATTGGTGGGAAGGTTCAGCCTCTACTGCTATACCACCACCATCTGCTTCTGACATTGTGGGCCAACATAATACATCGGAGGGTGTTACTTCAAAGCAGCCCTCACATTTATTATAACCCTGAAAGGATATTCTAGTAAAGACCAAGACTTCCTATCTCTGGCCTTACAACAAGCTTCCTGTTCTGTTTGTCCTTCACCAAGCAGAGCTGCAGGAGACCTTGATCTCCTGGAGGACAAGGCATCACCATTTCAGTGCTCGGGAAGCTAGACACACCATCTTTTGGAGATGCTGAGCACATGGAGACTTTGGCCAAATGTCTGACTATGGATCGCAGCATCTGGGGTTTAACCACCTCCCTTCCTCCTGCCATGTGTGTGTGCGTGAGAAGGACTCTGAACAGAGAGCAGGGCCCTTGCCTCTACTCAGGCAGCTCCATGCATACTTCACTGCTTTGTTGTCCCCCTGCACGCAGTCTCCTTTATCCCACTCCACTGCAAGCAGGCCCTTTCTTATCAATGTGGGGCTGTGAGCACAGCTTGCCATTGGTAGGCACACACAGTACTTCCCCACCCATCAATTCCATTAACAGGGAGTGGGCAGACAGGGAACAAACCTGCCACAGCCTCTCTCCCCCACCTGAGGGGTCTCCAAAACTGGGGTGGGCAACACTGCTTACTGTGTCACCCTCAGGGTGCCATCAGCTGTTGTGGCACAATTGCCAGTCTTGTCACATCTCATGCCTTCCAAAAAGGCACTATCTCCTGCTGTGAAATGCTCAGTGGGAAATATCAAGTTTCTGTAATGAAAGGGCGTACTGCAGGCAAACACATTTTATAGACACTAGGTCTGAACACTGCCGGCCTAGAAAAGTGATGTGCAAATTGAGAGCTGAATCTTTCTGTCTGAATACTTGGTTCTGCCGCGCTCTTCTTTGTGAGAGCAGAAACATAGTGCCGTGGGAGTTAAGGCCTTTTGGCTTCCTTGTGGCTTAGCTGCACGCTCACAAATTATTATCCTTCAGATCACCCTTTAGTGCTCTGTAGAGGCCATCTCACGTGCTCACTCAGGCAGATCCAAGGTCTATCTTATCCCATCTCTGATATTTCTCAAGTTCTTCCTGGTACACCTTCAAAATCACACCTATTGCAGCTGAGCAAATTGTTCCCACATCTACAACAATTCATGTGCTCCACCATTTAAGCTAACTGTCTGCAAGGAGCTGCTTGACGGTCATGAAAACAGGAGAGGTGTGCAAGTTACATCAGATGTAGAACTGAGTTTGAAATGACACTGCTGCTGTGACATTGACACAGTCCCAACTTCTGCCGTGGCTGTGACCAGCAGCCAGTGGTTGTGTTACTATCCACATGTGCAGGCTGCATTTTACTCCACTCAGATCTTTGCCATTAGAATGAAATTGGGGAAGAAAAAAAAAATTGGAGCAAAAGCTTCTGTTATACTGTCTACCAAACACATCCCACAGTTTTAGTGCCCGAGCCATCACCTGCAAGGGAAGGTTTCCCCGCTGTTGCAGGTGGTCCAAGCCCTTTGTCAGCTCTCCCACTGCACTTAGAGCGGGATGTAAGGGAATACTGGGGAAGAGTGGAGGGCTGTAGGGCAGCCCAGGAGCTCAGCACAGGCTCCCATGCAGCACCATGCAACAAGCTTGCAAGATCCAGCTCATTCAGAACAAACTACCATCACACTCCCAAACTGGAGCTTGTGCTGATGAAAACCAGCATAACCAGGAGGCACAGCTCACCGCTCAGTCCGATCTGCAATCATTTTACTTCCAAATTTCTGGAAATCAAAGGCGAGCCGAGTCATACAACTGCTTCGCAGCAGCAGCAAAATGCCGTGCCGCTGTCGCTGCGATCACTTCAGTCGGCTGGTGAACTCAACCAAGGGAAAAAGGTTCTCCAGGTTCCCACCGAGGGATTTTCTGGATCTCTGGCTGTGTGTACTTAGAAGGCACTACTGAAAAGTGCCCAAACCATCCAAAAAGCTTAAAGCAGCATGGAAATGTGTATCTTTCAGAGCAGGCACTTTTCTAAACACAGCGTGCCTGAAGTTAGCAGCTTGTCCCTGGCCACACAACCCACA